>JAPDSC010156506.1:4632-38369 GCA_026290005.1 Latrodectus geometricus | reverse complement strand
ATCATAAACATGTTAGGAAGAACTACTTTATTGAATAATATTTTTATATTTCCTGAGAATTAAATACAGAAGTGCTATTGACTGTCGTATCAACTCAGTAGTATTTGTATCTTAACTGGTAGAAATATTGTCATTATTCAAATTATTTGAAATATTATGGATGATCTCTCAATACTTTTCAAAATAGCAAATATCCAGTTTATGTTGAAAATTCTTAACCTATTTTACTTTTCTCGCAAGTATGCTCTATACTAGTTCCACAAATATTTTTTACAAGTTATTTTTAAATTATTTTTTAATTAGTTGCTTAATAATACTGTTATCTAACTTTTTTAAGGTATATTGGAGTAGAAAACAAGTACTAAAATACATTAAAAAATGAGGCATAATTACTAAAGAATTTCGTTATTATTAAAGACAGATTAAATAAAAAAGTTACTTACAACTAAAACAATATCAAATTATCTGAGGTCACATACTATTATTGAAATTCATTATGGTATTTTTCAACACCTATAAAACTGGTACTAACAAAACTTCCATCTAAAGATGCAATCCATAACACATACAATATCACAATAAGTTCAATCTCTGTACTTTTTCAAAATAAATAAATTCTCAGAAGGAAAATTATTATAATTCATGACAGGTTATTACTTTTATGTAGCAATAGTTTGGAATATGGGCGAAATTCAAACTTTTCTAATGAGAGTGTCGTACAAAAAATTAATCATAATATTTATAATTTTTTTTTAAAGTATAGATATATGTTAAAAATTATGTAAAGATTAAATTATGAAATTTACTTAGAAAAATAATTGAATAGCATAAATTAAAATAGAAATGCAATTAGGAAAGACTTGAAATTTATTATACTTAAACTAGAATGTTTAAATAAAAAGTATACTAAATTGAAGGTAGATAATATATCGATTATTATTATTATTTTATAATTAAAATTCATTTTGTTACTATACTCTTAATTGAGAAGTTAGATTAATTTTTAACTTTTTCCATAACTGAACTTATTTTATCTAGTTAAATTAGTGTTTTAACCATCCTCACATCTTATATACTTTGCATATCTGCTCAATCATAATTGCCCTGGACAAATCTAAATGTTTTCTATATTGATCAAAAGAGGGCGCTGCACTTCATTTTGGGTATGGATATATTTGAAAATCGATTACGACAATCAGATCAAGATTTGCCAGGATTATTATTCGATTTCTTTAGCTTATATTTTGTAAAAATAAATGTATATAGTATAGAATAAAAGCATAATTTAATACGAAATGTGAGTTTATTTTACAGCTGTCTTAAAACTGTTTTTGAAAATCAAAACAATACTCTCTTAAATATATATATATATATATTTTTTAATATGCTGCAGAATATTTTAGGAAAATTATTTGCTAGAAACCTTAAAATTCATAAGTAAATTAAATTTTAACTTTAAGAAAAATACTTGAATGAAAAATATGAAAATTGAAGAGTGATATTGTATCAATTAGAACATTAAGAGTATCAGACTAAATTTCCTCAAATTTTGAAGTATCGGAAATAATAGAGCACGCATAGTTAAGAAGCAGTAGTAGTAAGATTCCAATTTGCATATAGATATTCAAATTTTGATAACATTCAGATTTTCTCGAGGATTTTAATAATCGAATTTGAAGGAAATTTGATATGAACGTGGTCCGTATAATCCAAAAGAAATACAATTAAAATACATATGGAAAATCGTAAGAAACACAGAATGAAAGGATATTTCAATATCCTTTCACTATGATTATTTACAAAATTGGAAAAAGTGTTAATGATGAAAACGGTTCGATCGCTTACAGTTTAGCTTATATAATAATGATATTCTGCAAATACTGCATTTTACTGAATTTTTGTGTTAGGTATTCCCACTCATTCAGCAACCCGTTTCTAAAACCTGGATACTCAATTGTTCGAGTTGTAAATACCTCTCTCCTGAGTATCCAGACATACTCAATAGGATTGAGATCTAGTGATTTAGCTGGCTAATTCATTCAATGAATATCTTCACTTACCAGAAATTTGTCTCTACCAAAACAATTTATATGGTTGTGCAGAAAGAAAAAGGAAATTAGGCCAAACTATACCTTTGTAAAAGCAAACATAGGGCTCTCAGTTCTCGATTACTTTGTTCAATGATTTTTTTTCTCACAGAAGAAATTTATTTAGAAACATGAAATAATGCTCATAACATATAGCTACAAAAGTTTTACTATCACTGGGTTTAACAAATTTCTTACTCATAATTTTGTAAGATAATTTAATATTATCTTCATACATTTTAATATTTTTTTAAGAAGGACTTTCATTTTCGCTACTTTTAGGAGCAGATTCAGTGAAGTATTTATTATTAACCATTTTTGATTCTTAGCTACTGTTATACAGTTAAAATAAGTACAATGATCATAAAAATTTCAGGTAAAATGCCTAGTGCATCTGTTTGAAGATCTTAATTATCTTGATAATTGTAACCAATGTTGTGCATTTTGTAACTAGTAAAAATAAGCGCAAGTTAAAGTAGTTTTAAAGTCACTCTTATGTGAGAATAATTAGAGTATATAATTAAAATATCAATATTTTAAATATAAAATTTACCCGGAGACAAAATATATATAAGATGGCATGTTCATAATAATGAAAAGATGTTCTAGTTTGTAAGATTTGTTTTAAAAATTTAGTTACTAAATTTTGGAACATATTCATTTTAAGCAAACTATGCTTTGCGACATTTGAAGTTTTTTTAAAATTTCTTTTAAGTTCTTAAAATTAATAAAATTTAACTTATAAAATTTTTTAAAAATAGTTAAAACAATACAAAAGTTAACATTTTATTCACAGATACAAGTAATTTCCATGTTAATCAAAAGATGGCGCTCTTGTACCACGTAGAAAAAATTACTGGTTTCCTAGCTTCTGGAATTAATATATATATCAACGTATAAATCATTTAAATCTATCACAAGAATGAACACAATATTCGTAATGAGAATTTTTATTTCAAATATTCAGTTTATGTTTCGTAAGCAACAAAAAGACAATAATTAATAGAAAAAGCCAAATGAAGAAATTTTAGTTTTATTTCTACTTTATATTCTTACTTTTTAAAATCGTGACTTTTCTAAGCTTCATGGTATGAATATTTTCCATTTTAAAAAGAGCAAAAAAATCAATAAAAAAATTATGATGGTATTAAAAAAAACGCAAATTATGTGTGTTTTATTTTAATTATTATCTTTTTTGGTTAATGGTAACTTTTGGTTAAATTTTTAAAATAAAATAAAATAATTTATTTTATTCTATATTATAGTTTTTATTATGTTTGTAATTGCCAGCTGCATTGGAAGTTTCTTATGTTATTGGAATAAACATATTTCTAATGAAAACTTATTGCATGCATAGAAGTTTAAATATAATGAAATTTATTGTGAATTTCTTTAAAATGAATTAAGCAATTCATGCAAGTAATTGTAAAATAAAAAAATAATTTGCTCTAGAATTCTAAATCTATTTTTTAAAACTAATATTAGTTTAACGATTCCTTTACTAAGCCATTATTTATAAGTTACAGAATTTTCAACATTTTGTTGTAATGATAGAGAAACTTGGTTCCATGGTAATTGACTTCATTGCACCTTTTTGGGTCATATTGTATCTAACTCAATATATTTGAAACTTTATTTGAATTTTTATGGAATTATATTCTGGGATAACAAACCATATTTTCAATATAACGTTCTGATGATGAAATTCCGAATTTAGTATCGAAAATTGAAGTTCAATAACCAACGTACTTTTTTTGTAGCGTTTAAAAATCCATTTCTATCTTCTTACCACAATGAAATGAAAAAGGTTAGATGATACAAAAGAGTTCTTTTTGGCATTTGGAAAGTATAGAAGTCAATTTAACAGTCTTAAGAGTTTGTATGGCCATTCAACTCTTAAGACTTGGACGTTAAATAATTCAACTCTTGGACGTTAGGCAGGCCGCAAATTCGTAGATGATCGCATGAGACATGTATCGAGAGACAAGCCGAAGATCTCGCGAGATTCACATGAGGCGAAATGACGTCACAAAAATCTTACCTACGTCAAAAAATGGGCGGAACGCGAGACAAATCTGGATATCGAGCCGGTTTGAAATATCTGGCAACTTTCCGCGAGACAAAGTTAATTTCTGTTTCCACAAGAAAAATATACCACCTTGATATCGAGAGTACAAGTTATTACAAGTTTACATTTGAAGAGAAGGAGTTAATTATAAATCTTTATAGAGGTAATAATATTTTTTTTATTATTACAATCGGAAATGGAACCGGAATGTAAACAATGAGAATGTAAACAAACTCTCATTGGTTTAAAATATCCATGACGTCAGATTACAACGTCATAGCTACGTCACACTAAGACGGCGTTTGTATACCTACGGTCTCCATCGGACGGTGTCTTCCATCGGATGGTCTACCGAGTTTGCGGCCTGCCTTAAATAGTTCCTGATTTCTTATGAGATTTTACCTCATGAGGTTGCTGATAAAATGGCTAAGAGGTCCAGAATCTTGGTAGGGGCAGGAGTCGTGACGACTCCTGCCCCTACCAAGACAATTTATGAAATTTCTGAAAAAAAAAAAAGAATTTTAACAAGACTAAATGGCAAATCCCTCCAATAAAAGAATACAAAAATTAGCTTTGGTGGTTTTCTAAGCCTTACTTGCGACTGAGAAGGTCAGACTGCTTTTTCAAGATTTGCCAATGACCATTTAAGAGGGCTGTTCTTTGATAGGGACCGGGAGATTTTTCCAATATGCAACAAGTGCGCTTCAGAAAATGCTTCCTCGTAGTGTATTTTAGATTGTCTTTAAATCTTCCACGATGACTTAATTAGAAATCCTTTACCGTTTTTCTACTTTTTGAGGCTTAATAATCTTATGGACATTGTCTAGCAGTCGCTAGAAATGGAGGCTATGAAACAACAACAGAAATTGTTGCCAAATATTGAAAATTATGAATAAATTCATCTTTAGTTAACTGGAAACTTCTTTTGGCATTGAGCAGACTCTAGTCTCCCAACAGATCTTTAAAATATGTTTTTCGGGCAAAAAGTTTAGAAACTGCTTGTTAACGAAGTAAATTTGTTCCAGATTTCACAACAGCAATATTTGCAATTTTGCTCTCAAACACAGACTATTATGTCCTTCTCAGACATATTTTGTTGCATTATTTATTTCCAAAGTACAATTTTATTCATTACTTAAGAAAAAATATTGCTTTTTACTAACATACTTATTAATAAATGAGTTAAATTTTGAATTTTGGTTTTAATTAATATTTATAAGTTAGTTCTGAAAATAAAAATTAATAATTCGATACATCAATTGAATTACTTCTATCAATTTACTGAATAACTGCTAAAGAATTTCAACATATTAAAACTAAAATTATTGCTACAAGTTATGCATCTAAAGTTACAAACACTTAATGATTTTATAGTATTATGCATTTTGAAATTCAAAAGGAACAATAAGAATACCTATTAAATATTTTATATACATTTTTTGTTTCAATTTCTGTATTTACAATTTTATACTGCATTCTTTTCTTTACTTTGCTAAATTTACACGCGTATTTCTTGATTTTTCACAATCAATCCTGAGTATATAGCTTTCGAATCTAAATGAAACTATAAGAACTACTAAAAGTTAAACTTGATGGAAATTACTCTCTTATACTTGAGTTGCCTTTTGTTTCGACAAAAGCAGTTAAAATTACTGAATTTTTGCTGACCCAAGGGTAGAAAAGGAGATAAGCTTTTCTGTCTTAAAGTAAGAAACTATTCCAATCATCTGATGTTATAATCCTGAACAAGCAGCGTGGAAGAGACTATTTCAATCATTCGACTTTTCAAAGATTGCAATTGAAAATTAAAACAAGTTTTTTCTGTATATTTTATCTCAGCAATATCAATGTAAGAGATCAACTGTCGATAGAAGTTTCAAGAGAATTTCTTTTTTGTAGAAACGGCAATCGTTGATGGTTTAAACAAATGAAAATGTTCTTATTTAACTTTTGAGCTAAATGAAGTTTTAAACTTAAAGTTTAGGTGATCTAAGTACACTTAAATTTCGTAAATCTGAATTAGTCCGAATCTATTTCAAATCTTAAATATTTAATACATTCGTAATGTAATTAATGGCACATATTTATATCCTTAGAAGTCTCCATTTTGAAATTAAAAGTTAAATTATTTAAAAGAGGGTATAAGTATCATATTTTATAATTTAATTTTTATAATTTTAAGATAAGTTTTCAAATTTTAATAATCCCAATTTATGTAAAACAAACTTAGACAAATAAGCGAAAACATTTATCGCTTTATTTGAAAAATATTTTACTTAAATAAGGTCACTGAAATTCAAGCATTTCGTATTATTTTCTTTTGTTAACACAAAATTGCTGAACATATTTTATAATTTTCCAAGAAAAAAAAATTCATTATTTTTTATAAATACAAAAATTCAGGCATTTTTTCTTGCCTTGATATTGAAGCAGAATGGGTTGGTCTTACAACAAATGTTAATGCAATTCATAAATATACAGATTATGATAAATATAGATGAATGATTCATTTAAAAAATGGGTCAAAATAATTCAGCACTATGAAATTGCTAATATAAGTTCATGTATATAACTTACATTTAATAGTTTGATATCAATTGGCACAAAACATTGATCAAAAGCATCAGACGCTCAGTTTTATGAAATTTATAAATTCTTCTTATTCACCCTCATTTTAAAAACGGGTTAAAATAACCTCTACAATATTTCAAAATCAAAATCTACTATCTACAATATATCCTTGACTTTATGTGTGTTGATCAAAATTAGACTTAACTTAAAAATCTTTTTATAACATCATTTTATCTTCTTTAGCGAGATTTGAATTGAAATTCTATTTTTCTTGAATAGGACTCGTATCTTTTTTAATATATTTTTCTGCCTTTTGTCTCATTAACGTATTTTATTTTTAAAATATAATAACTGACATGAATTTTATGAAGTTGTGCAAAATTTTTGAAGATAATTGAGCGTTACTGATCAACTAGAAAGATAAAACAGAGTTCCATTGCTCATATTTGTTATATACATATGGGACAAGAAATCCATTAATTAAACACGGAAATAAATTAATTTGTATAATAACAATTATATAATTGGTTAACTATAGTTAAAAATTATAATATAACATAATATCCGCTTAAATTGTGTGAAAGAAATTCAATTGATATATTTTTAATGATTTTCTTCATTTGATTGAAAAGGCCACACATTTAAAAAATTCTTAGATTCATTAAAAGAATAATTTTTTAAGAATGAATTATTTTATTGATTCTTATTTTATCTTATTTTCTTCAAGAACCTAAGAATTTTTTAAATGTGCCTTTTTTAATCAAATTAAAAAAATTAAATGTGTAATATAAGATAAAATCAGTAAAAGAAGTAAAATATATGAAATCATTATTTATAATTTCTTTAAATTTTGTCCTTGATTGAATAAACAATGGCTTTAAAGAAGGGAAGGACTCATCAGGATGCTGACCCATTACTAACTTAAAACACAGACTATGTTTTACTTGATTGTGTCACTTGTAATAAATTGAAACCATAATAAACCTTTTATTTTGAATCCATGTAAATTTATTAATACTTTGATGTAATTACTTTGAGCGTGTAACGTTTCATTTCAGAACTCTTCTCGATTCAAAAATGAAGATATTTGGTTTTTTCGCTTTTAAAATAGTCATCGATGTATGACTAGCGAGAACAGAAAAAATAATATTTAACCTTTTCACGATGAGTATTTTTTTAGCAGAACAATTTTCGTAGCTTAAACTATGAGTAGGGTCCACTAGAACGTTAAAACTAAGATGTTATTATTTTAGAAAAATTTTAAAGACTGATTTAGGACCAGGACATATGTGTAGTCTTCAAGTAATTTTGTAAAGAAAACCAATGATTTTCTAGTCACAAAAATTTAATTATGAATGGCATGGTTTGAAACTATCAATGACAGTTGTGTACATTATTTTAGTGCGCGATTCTTTTGTTGGGCACAATTACGGCCCTGTCTTCGTGTTTTTGTTGTTATCGGGAGATGGTTACGAAATTTGAGTAAGCTTCAGGATGTTTTGGATGGGCATCTAGTTCCTCTATGGCACTGATCCTGTGTTTTGAGCTTTTCAAACACCATTAAGGCTTCTTCAAGTGGTACAAGGAAATCAAGAAGTGGGTGTTTTTCGATGTCTGAGTTCGCAGTATGAAAACCATGAGCAATCCGTTTCAAGAGTAGCTTATCTGGCCTTAGATTTATGAATCAATCAAAATTTAATTGAAAATAGGCGGTATTTTCCAAGACTGAATTATATATTTTCGTACAGTATGAAATGAGCTGCTACAACACTTCAAAAAAGAGGAAATTGTACTACGTACGGTAGTACCATTTATGTTCTTGAATGAAAATGCCTTCAAAAATATTGGCAGGACTGGTGGGTCTCTGATTAGACATAGGAGCGTTTCTGTCCCGAAATACTTTTTCGAAATTTTCTTGGGACATATATGTCCCGTCAGGCGCGAAAGGGTTAAGGTATCGTATTTCTTTTTTTTTTATACCGCTGTATTTTTGTAAACACGATATTTGCTGTGTTTTTAAGATCGAGAAAAATAGTGTCGCTTATTGTAGGTTGTGTTTATACTTTAAAATACGCTAGTGATAGGAATGTATTGTGTGTGAAAAAAGCCTCAATTTTAATAGTCAATAACTTAGTAACTGAAACGATTTTTCCAGCATTTAGCATTTTCAATTTGTATTTAGCTTATTTATGATATCTGAGGTGTTATCACGTGGTGTAAAAAAGATTTTGAAAATTAAATCAATAATATCTGTTTTTAAAAATCACAACTTTTTTCCTCGACAGCTATGTGTGCATTTTTAACCCTCACGAAAATGTGTGTGTGAGGATTAAAATCAAACTATCAAAACTTAAAAGAAAGTAGCCACCAATTTTTCTTCTTTAAAACAATCTCTTAGAGCCAATAATTTCTTCCAACCGCTTCATTATTTTGAATTACGAGCAAGGGAAGACATCTATACTGATATTCTTCCCAAGCTTCGCCTTACATAATAGTAGAAAGGCCTTTGAATCTTTCACATTCAATAAGGAGAGTTTTTCTGGAGTATAGCATGATGCATAAAGTAAGGCCGAACTAGCACCGGATGATTAGCATTCTAGGTTGCGGTTCAATAGCTCATAAGTTTGAATCCTTCTTTCTGCTTGGATGTTTACAGTGGTTCGGAACTCACATTAAGCTATAAAGTTCCGTTCTAATTTGTCCTCGTTTGCAAAAAAATGACCATTAAGCGAAAAACAAACCTAATCAAACCCATACAAGCAAAACACTTCTGTAAATAATTTGTACGTTATTGGTAAATTGCTTCGTTGATTACAATTTTTTATTAGATTTCATTAAATACGAATTGATTTAAAGCAAAAAAACTATCTAATTGATTGAAATTAATGGAAACAACTGGTATTTTCTGGATTGGAGTGATCCATATAAGTAAGAAACATAGTAAGATAATATATATGGGTTACTAGTATAAATTACTTCAAAAGTTCAGAACTGGAAATGTGTTATCCTATGTTTATTAAAATTATCGATTTAAGTAAAAAGCAAATTTTCTAATTGTTTAAATTCATCTTTCACAATCAAACTAGGCGTAGATTTATAAGACATTTCAGTAAATATAATCAGTTTTAGGACAAATGTTACTTTTAATTAAATATTATTCATTCAAGTGAAGCTACTAAAATATGATGATTTTATAATTATTTTTAATGCTCTTAAATAATGGAATTTTTTAAATTTAAGGAATTTAAAATTTTTTATATTAAATAAATACATTTAAATAGTTAATTAAACAAGTATTTGTGATCTGTATAAGAAACATGTGAACTTTTAGGAAATAATCAGTTCTTGCTCTTTTTTTAAAAATATTTTCATTGCAAAGTATCAAAAACTTGAAAGTAGATTTTTCTAGAATATAATCTTAGAACCAGAGTCAAATTTGAATAAGTCTTTTAAGGAAAACTAGGAAACAAAGATATTGTACTTTATTATAAATATTTCAGTAATCATTTTTATTAGAATATTTTGAAAATACAATCATTATAAAAAGGATTGCAAAAAATAAATTAAAATAAAGCATTTAATATCTATAAATTTGATTGTATCTTAGCTTTTTTTTATTTTGAAAGAGGAGGGAAAATGAATTTTTATATCTACATAAACTTTTGATAAGAAAGTTTTTTTTTTCTGGAATCTTTCCAATGTACCTCTCACGTACCTCAGCACCTCTTAACTAAAACAGTTCTGAATGCTAAAAATTTTGATTTGAAATAATTTTATATCGAAGCTTCCAATTTTTTTTAAAAAACATTTATTTCTATTAATTTAGTTTTAAATTAGGAAATACCAAAGCTGCTATAAATTTATAATCATTACCTGTCACAAAGAATGTAAAATTAATTAATTTCTATAACTATTTATATATAGTAATAATTCACACTGAACATTTAATGTAGTTTTCAAAATAATTTATGTTTTTCCAAATAAAAATACATTTATGCATGTTCTGCCTAATTTATGGAATAAACTTTTAAACATTTATGCCCTTGTTAGAACTGATATTAAAAGAGAATTTATTTTTCCTAAGACACGAAGTTAATGTCATAGTAAATATGTAACAGAAGCATTTTACAAAGATATCTTTACATTTTTTTATCAAGACACTTTCGAAATTTTATATTTATTAGTTATAATTTTGGGGGAATATTTACGATTAGATTTTGATTTTACTAGTCTTTCCATGCCTAAATAAATTATTTAAATAAGTTATGAGAAGTATATTTCAATATTAATTAAAAAATACTTGAGAAAGCTTTTACTTCTAATATTATTAACTTTAGATTTTTACTAACATTTTGTAAAAAATTTGAAATTTATAGTATTAGAAATATACTGAATACATGAGTTAATAATAAAGAAAAATACCAAAATTAATAATATTAAACTAAATATTTTTTCCAAATTAATTTTTAGCCTTACTTTGTAATTTATTTTATATTAAAACGAAATAACATAATTAAAAATCTGATTAATGTTTATTTTATGTTCTGTCATATACACCATACTATTTTTGGAGTCTAGTTTAATTATTTATTTTATAAGGAAGAGCTAATAAACTGGTAAAATGAATTTTTTTTAACCATTATTATTTTAAATCGTATTATTTCATAAATAAAACAATAAAGCTTTTGTTAAGTAAATTTCCCCCTATTATTTATTATCCCCAGTAAAGATAAATATAAATCCTTTCTTCTGCAAAACAGTAATTGTGGTTAATGTAAGAAATATTTTTTCCATACAAGAGAAAACTTTTGCAATAACACTCTAAAAAGTTTAGAAAATAAAAAGGAGTTTGAGGAGTTAGTGCTTCACATTTAAGAGATAGCTCTCATAAGAAAGTTTAATTAGGTACAAAGAATTTTAATAATTAAGGAGTTTCTATTAATTAAATTAATTTCTAAACTGAATAAACATATATAAAATGTATAAAATTTCTGAAATTCAAACAATAGGACAACATATTTTGTATTAATGAAATATTGACTATAAAAATTGGTCATTCTTTAAATGTATTTTATTTAAATAAGTACACTACTGGCCATTAAGTCAAGAAACGGGGTCGTTTGGAAGACAACAAGTGTCTGCACGAACAGTTCGACGACGTTTGCAGCAGCATGGACTCTCATCTCGGAGACCATGGCTGCGGCTTCTCTTGATGCTGCGTCATAGACAAGAGCGCCTTCAATGGCGTGATCAACGACGAACCTGGGCGCACGAATGGTGAGACGTCATCTTTTCAGATGAATCCAGGTTCTGTGTACAGCATCATGATGGTTGCCTCCGTGTTTGGCGGCATCGTGGTGAACGCACACTGGCAGCGTGCATTCGTCATCGTTATACTGGCCCATCACCTGGGGTGATGTTATGGAATGCCATTGGATACACGTCTCGGTCATCTCTTGTTCGCATTGACGGTGCTTTGAACTGTGCACGTTACATTTCTGGTGTGTTACGACCCGTGGCTCTACCCTTTATTCGAGCCCTACGTTTCAGCAGGATAATGCCCGACCGCATGTTGCCGGTATTGTACTGACTTTCCTTGATACGGAACACGTTCGGCTGTTGCCCTGGCCAGCACGTTCTCCAGATCTTTCATCAATAGAAAACGTCTGGTCAATGGTTGCCGAGCGACTGGCTCGTCACCAAACGCCAGTCACTATGGTTGATGAACTGTGGCATCGTGTTGAAGCTGCATGGGCATCTGTACCTGTACATGCAATCCAATCTCTGTTTGACTCAATGCCCAGGCGTATAACTGCTGTTATTACTGCCAGAGGTGGTTGTTCTGGGTACTGATTTCTCAGGATCTATCCAGCCAAATATTTTGAAAATTTAATCACTTGTTATTTCTAGTATAATATATTTGTCCAATAAATATCATTTTGTTATCTGCATTTCTTCCTAGTGTAGCAATTTTAATGGCTAGTTGTGTACATAATAATTACTTAAAAGCATTAATTTTATTCGATTGGAAAGGAAAGCGCTGAAACATAAATTAAAATATCTTACTAAAAGTTATAAATGAAATTAGCCTTAAATATAAGAAAATTGTAAAAGACTAAATTAAAAAAGTTAGATTAATTACTTTTGAAAACTCTAATGTTTTGAATAACTTTGATCATACTATATCATAACTTTATAAATGTATGTGTGTATGTTACTTGTGTAATGTATGTGTGTATGTATGAAACTTTATCAAGCATAAATAAATCTTGAAAAATTGGTATTTAGAAGAACCCCATTTGGCACCAATAGCAGTAATAATATGTCTGGACATTGAATCCGATTGGATGGAACACTGCACGTTATATCTGGTACTGCCCACAGGCAGCTTTAACTCGTTGCCATAAATTCATTATAGTGACTAGACTTTGGTAAATATAAAAATCATAAGCGAAGTTAAACTTCTGTTGCTCAAAGATCTTTAAATGCCTTTTACTACTTTAGTAAGAGAAATATTTCGAATATAGAAACTTCAAAACCTGCCCTCAAGATAATAATGTTAAAAGATTTTCTGTTTGATGATGATGCTGAGCGTACATAGCAAAATTGTAAATGATGTCAACGTTAATAGAAAGATGTTGTTTTTACCACATTAAAATAAGTGTTGCAGAATGGCTTCGGCTGGAGATTGCATTACAAGTCAAATTGTGCAACCTTGAAATTGCAATGGCACCTGTGAGATAATTTTACTATGTCTAGAAATAACAGAGTCGATGTCGGGGGGTGTTTTGAAATATAATGGAATTCCGGGGGACTGGATATCTAGCTTCTTTTAGAATGAAGAACTAAGGTCAATACTGCTATAGCAGAAAATATTGCTTCTGAGATTGTGGAAATTAGCAGAAAATCACAGAATACCTGTACCGATGATTTCATTTATTCTTGATATAACTTGCTCCATTGTCTGACATCATATGCGATGAATTCTTAATTTCTATTCGTATCAACAATTAGAGCGGTTTGACTTGGAAACATTTATGATATAATATCATTATAAAATAATGGTGAAGGATTCTTGGCGACGGATATTTCCCATAAAAACTGATGGAAATTCATCCAATTTAGTCTTAATTAGCTGGTGAATTTCCCTAATCGTCACTTCTGGAAGAGAAGATTTTCTTGATCCACGACATACATATGCGTGTAATAAAAATGACCACGTGGATTAGGTTCTCTCTAGAACTTATTATCGGGTCATTTTTTGAGAAAGTGACTCCTGACTGACTGACTTGTGATATCACGCAATAATATTGTAAAATGCTAAAGATTTACATGATCAAATCATGATATCATCCCAACAATATTGCCGAAGGTAACATTTACATACTCGGTTAAGATCAGTCAGAATTTCCCAAGAAATTGGCCTCCATAGTCACTTGATCTCATGCCTTGCAATTTCTAGATAGGGATATTTTTAAAAGACAATATTTGCCGAAAACCTTTGAAAATTATGATCGAGTTGAAGAACAATATATGTCATAATATTCAAGACATCCATATTGACTCCTTTCGTTGGTTGAAAGTGCGATTTTTAAGGAATGCTTTCGTTGTCGTACATGATGGTTTGCATATTGAACGTATTTTAGGATATTGATTGGCCTGCTTAGTAATACTATGTGTATAGAGGTGTATTTTCTTGTAATAAAAATCAAGTATTGTAATTTGTATTATAGTTATTTATTTTTGAATAAGACCACTGTTTCTTCAAAACTTTGGAGTCTCAGTTTGATCTTTCTTCACTCGATAATTGATAGTATCATCTAATGGCGATTATTTTATTTTTCTCACACTCTTTAAAAAACAACTTTGTATGAAGGCACTATTGAATATCAGTCATGCATGCTTGTGTAAAATCTAGGATCAAAATTGATAGAATAAGAATACCATATAACGTGTTCTGAAATTTGAAGACATAGCTTATGTTAATTTCAAAGTGAAGTATTTCATAACTTCTTCAGAAATAATTTCTGAAAACATACATTAACAAGAATATTTGATAACGATAGACTATAAAAACCAGAACTCCTTATATTGAAAGACTTAATATTTATTCAAGTAGGATCACACATAAAATAATTAATTTAAAATAAATTAAAAATAAATATTCTTTTTCACATGTGCTTTATAATGTAAATAATTTTTAAAATTTATAATGCAAGAACGCTTTTATTTTATTCTAAAGAAATATAATGAATAAATTTTTTAAAGAAATAATATATAAATGCAGAAAATATTATGTATATGAATAAAATAAGTTATTTTGAAGGATTTTCAGTCAGTCATTGGCTGTATCTGTAAATGTATCTCTTATAATCTGAAAAGTTATTTTTTATCCTTGTCAAAGGTTGACTTAAAATTGAAAATAATTTTGATTTTTTTAAAATGAAAAATAATTTTAAAAAACATTTTCAGTTATTTTGATGTTTATTTCACAAACACCATATTATAAACCTTTAAACAACCTATTTTAATTTATGATACAGTAAGTTACAGATCTTTTCGGATTAAGTACTTAAAATAAAAAAAAAATAATTTTGTGAATTTCAGGAAAAGTTTTTATATATTTTCAGAAATCTGAAAGCTTAGGTTTTCATATTATAAATTTCTCTAAAACTAAAGCAAAATCACTAAAAATAATTTATTGCGCTGCTACATTTATGAAATACGTTTTTTTATTACATAAATACAACAGTTTATGAAATAAAATACAGTTAAGAAATAAATAAATGCTTTTTAGGTTACATAATTCTATAGATTATAGTCATTGAACATAGCTAGAACTACTATGCAATATTTTAGTTGAATGATCGCATGGGTTGTTAAATATTTCTTACTTTAATAAGAAGTACTTAACGAATGAAATATTTATACGGTATACAAGAAAATTGTTGCCGTTTTCACGTTTCCACCGAATGAAGTGAGAATAAGTCTGAAGTGGTTGAAATACCGGTCAGTCGAGAGTAAGAATATCAGTCGTTATAAAACAGGTTCATCACGCACACTCATTAATTGTAACTCGTACAGTGGTAAAGAGAAATGGATGCATCAAGGGAGCTCATTCGGTGTGTTTTGCTTTATGACTTCAAAGTGGGTTTATCAGCTGCTGCGTCAAGTCGCTGCATATACCAAATGTTCGGGAATAGTGCTTTGAAGGATACCACAGCACTATCACCCAAATATACCATCCTACGCACATATGCAAGATTATTCTTTATGTCTGGTGAACTAATCGTTAAGTGCTTCACTATGAGCTGCTACCATCTAGGCAAACGGTCACTGTGCACCTGTACTCGCAGCAATTGGAACGTATGAAATAGGCAGTAATAGGCTTTGCAACAGAAGGATCCAGCATTATTAATTGCAAGGGTTTACTTTTCTCAACCGATAACGCGAGACAGTATGTCGTGATGGTGGCAAGGAATATAATACAGCAACTTGGTTGGGAAACTTTGTGCCATTCTCCTTACTTACCTGACTTTGCCTCATCAGATTAAAACCTCTTCCAGCCTCTGAACAATTATCTTTGAGGAAAATCCTTCACCAATGAAGTAAACATGCGAGAAGAACTCATGGACTTCCTTGCATCTAAAAATCCCGACTTTTACTTCAAGACGATTGCACAAGTTGTAACACGTTGACAGAAGATGCTGGATGACGATGGTGATTACTTTAAGGACTAATAATAGGCTACATTTTCTGAGGGTCATGTTCTTTTGGATCATTAAAAATGGTAAGAGTGTACTTGTTTACCTTGTAACGTTTGTAATGTGAAAATAAATAATAATACATGAATTCCACAATATTTTATTTATAAAACAGGTAGATAGAGGAAACAATCATACATATGTTGAAGGAAATATGGGAGAAGAAATAAATTATTTACATTTAGTAAAATTTTGATAACTTTGATGAGGTTTTAAATGTAATATAATAATAATTCCAACACACATTTCAGTATAATAAAACTATAACATCACAAAATACAACCATTTGTTAATATTCAATTTTAATTTTTTGAAGATTTTCACAACACTGCATAGAATTAATTTGTATCAACGACAGGAGAAACTACAGGATTAGAGGGGTTGTGTTTGTCCACAGTGGAACGTGTACTTGCAGAAGCTTGTAAACATGCGCGTATTCGGGCTTAGAACGTGCAGATATCTCCAATTAGATATAGATATCAAGAAATTCACACTAGAACACTTTTAGATAATGAGATAGCAATATTTTGACACTGAACTCTGAATTGGGATAGTTTCTAGGAATAATAATACGAATGCTGGGTCTTTCAGTATTTTATCTGAAAAATCAGCGGTCACAGTGAACATTTCTGGTAAGGATTGGGAATACGTCGAAAGGAGAAGCAAGAGGAATGTAAATTTTTTTACTAATTTTTTTTTTAATTTGATCCAATCTACATTTTATGATAGGACAGAATTGAGAGATATGGGTCCGTACTCCATAAAATGCGATTGTCATTGTAAATTACATAATTGCAGACATCAAGGTAAATGATAGATATCCAAAAAAATAGATAGGAAACATAGACAACACACGAGTTCATCTAAGTAAAATAAAATATATTCTCTCGTAAACTATTTACGGTTAAGCTGCCATTTTCGGGCAATGTGAAGAGTTAAACATCTCAGGGATGCTTTTTGGCAAAACGTTTTAATTATTTTGATAATAATAACTTAATATTTATATATTTATATTTATATATTTTTTTAAAACATTCTCTCAAAAGATATCTTTTATATTTGAATATAATTTATTAATTTATAATATTTTCTTCATAAGAATTTAATGATAATAGTTGTTGTTGTCGAAGTTCGTAGCAAATAATGGATTTTCATATCTATGTTTTATTCAATATTCTTTCAAAAACCTATTAATTTATTTATAATTTTGATACTTTTTAGCGTTTCATTTATTTATTTTTAATGAATATACTTTTATTGACGTAAATTGTTTATAATTTGGTAATAATTTCATTTTGTTAAAAAAAAATATATTTTCCAATGAGAACTGGTGTTATTTGTTATTAGATTGTAAGCTTTATATTTTAATATTTATAAAACTGTATGAATGGCATTTTAGTTTGATAATTGTTTATATATATAACCAAGTTATACATATTTCAAGTTAAATTTAAGTGAATAATTAGTTTTATCATTTGTTGTATTTATTATATTCATCCACTTACTTTAGGAAAATATGCATGATTTTATTTTAAATTTTATTTGACAAATTATTTTATAAAAAATACTTTTTTTAAATAAGATTTAAGTAACGAATTATTTATATTTTCATTAGTTAGTGCTAATTACTGTATTTTTTCTATAAAAAACCTAAAACTGCAAATTTATATCAGAAAAACATGCTAGAAATCATTTCCTAATCAATATTATATTTTATAATTTTTTAAATATATTACTTTTTTTTGTAATTCATTTTTAATTTGTAAGATAAAGCATAAAGATATTCAAATTAATTTGTGACATAAGGCATAAAAAGATATTCAAATGTTTAATCAATTTATAGATCTCTCTTATAAGAATTAATTTATTAGAGTTTAAAACAAATTTTGACCTTTAGTTTCTTTTCCTCTAGTTCAAAACAACATACAGTTTTTAATATTTATTTATGCTATATTATTAATTTGAAAATTTTTAGAAACACGATTTATAAAATATGAGAAATGCACTTTTAGAATTAGAAACTATGACTGTATACATTAATAATAAAATATTTTGTTTAAGCCACACACACCCCACTGAACAATTGAGAGCAAACCTTTCATCAATAACTAAAATTTATGAGACATTAAACACAAACACATCTATTGAAAATGTATAACAAAATAAAGTTATCACGTAAAAAAACTATTTAAGGAATAAATACAACTTTCAGATTAAATTTATTAAAAAGTTCTTATAAGTTATTATTCATTTTTAAACGCAGTAGTAAAACGCCTAAAATAATTGTTCAGCATAATAATAATTAATTCATTAGAAATTTAATAATACTCGTGATAAACAGTTTTAAACATAAAGATAAATAATAAACTAACAAAATATTAAAAACCATTAATAAATTTGGTTGTATCGACAAATTTTGCAGAAATATTTATTCAAAAAATGCAGTTAATATAACTAATATTAAAATCAATACAATAATATAAAGAAATATGAAAATAAAATTTACAAATAAATACAGAAATAAACTATATTATTGTACAGATTATTAATAAATATATACCACAAAACTAATGAAGTTGTAATGAATGTAATTATATTTTTAAATTTAAAGTATTAATATCTTGCAAAATCCGGAATTCGAATTCATCAGTTTTATTGTAGGTCTAAAATTTAAAATCAAATTCTGAATCATTAATATTTTAGTAATTTTAATTTTTAAAAATCCTTATAGATTTCTCTGTTCATAATTAATGTTTTTAATAATTAACAAACTGCTTTGTTTCTTTTATTTGTAATTTAAAATAGATACATTCGAATTACTGAAATTCAATTTCCTTTATGTAAATATTATTTGATTTGTACATCTGGATATTGAAATTAAATATTGCAAACGACAGCTTCTACTTTTATAAACTGATTTCTTATTTTTAATTTTTTAAATAAAAGACAAATTCATAGATAATGAATTAAACAAAATAAATTTTACAAAAAATTTAAAAGGCGTAAATTTTTAAAATAGTCGAGATAAAATTTTATACAATAATAAATTCTGTTTGATATTCATTTTGTCATCACTTGAAAAGTACTTTGTTTAAGGAAGATATGTAAACACATTTAAGTGGAAGCCAAGAAACTCTGATTATATTTCAGAAATAACAACTTTAAATAAATTTCAGACCAGATCCTAAAATGCAAGTGCCAGATTTGTATTCTATTCTAAATGCTAATTCATTCAAGGAGAAGTTTGTAAAAAACGTTTTGATTAATTTTATTTTTAAGTCCCTTCGAACGAATATCTAAATAAATATATTTACTTTTTGTGAAGAAAGACAGATATGTATTATATTTTCTTATGATATGTTATGATATCAAATGATATCAATTTCTAATATATTATATTTAAATTTTTATAAAATATTTCCTTTATGTTTCAAGAAAATTCATGCAAATATAACTTCTTCATAACATTAGATAAGCATTCCATCAAAATATTCTGATTTAAACATCTATATTTTTTTAAATTACGATATTATTCTATAAAATATTAATCAATGTAATATCAGATTTTGATAAGTAATAAATGTTTTTTTACTTTGATTTCTTACATTTTGATTTATGTTTTATAACAGTTAACATACACTTGTGCCAAATTATAATATATTTTTTTGTAATGTGTCATCTTTCATAAAAAATTATGGTTTATTAATTTTTATTATCCTTAGAAATATAATGTTTATTAATATTTTAAGTAAAAAAATACCACTGACTAATATTACCTATTAGCGTTATATAATATGTTGCTTTAACTGTCAGTTTGCTATGAAAGTTTGCTTGTCAACATGTGAAGTAAAATTAGTTTAATTAAATTTGTTTAGCAGCAATGATTTAATGTAATTCAAAATCTCCTATATCAGCCAATACTTATATTTATAAACAAATAAATTAAGTAAAGGAGCTATTTCCAAATTAGTTATTTAATGATATTTTCATCTATAAAATTTATTATTATGTTACTGTCAATTTAGATAAGCAGATATTGTATTATAATCAACTATAAAAATATTTAGGGAACATGAAATTATAAATTCGACAGTTACGTGTGTAGATTATTTCATCATATATTATATCTTGTAAAATGTTTCCCTTCATTTTTCCCCAAAATTAAGAATTGTAAGTAATGTATTTGATGTATAAAGAAACAATATTTTTTAATGCATGTTTGCACAAAGTATAATATGAGATTGACTGATATGAAGTCACGTGATATATTATGATATGTAAAAAGTCCATTCCTCAAAAGAAATTTAAATGTTCCTATTTTGCCGTTAATTTAGCGACAAAATATGAAAAACTAAATTTTTTGACAAATATTTGCACTGAGAATATGATATTATCATATTTCAATAGCAAATAATTGTAAAAAATTAATTGCTTAAAGAAAAAAATCTAATACACGACTACAAATATTTTATTCGTTGAATTTCCCTTTTAAGTTTCTTTGAAACAATCATCAAACACATAGAATATTTTAATAATGGCTAAGATATTATTAAATGTCTCTAGTTAATATTAAAATAATACTAAAAATAATTTGCATAAATATATACACTAAAAATATTTTATTCTTTGAGTTCCTCTTTTAAGCTTGTAATTCCTTTCAAAATTGTCAAATCATAAAGTTCTTTAATACTAGTTAAGAACTATTAAATGCTTTTATTAGAAATTTTTTTAAATTAAGTTATAATCTTGTGTGTATACGAAATTCACTCTTAGGATTATTTTGTAACTATATTTAACCAAATGTGTTATAAAACAACACAGATTTTTCTTTTTTGAAAAACATTTTTATTTTATAAAATAATTCTTAAGATTATTCCGCAAGAAAAATATTTAGATTCTACACTAGGATAGGATTTTGTAATTAAAAATTTGTGTTTCTCAATAAATACTTTTCAAAATATGGAAGTAGCAAATGATATATAAGCTAGTTTTAAAGAAGTAATTTGTTTATCTAAGTAATTTTTTCTTCATCTTACTTTTTAATTGTATATTATAATTTTAATTCCCAATGTCTATTCATATTCAACATCAAGTTTATCGAGTTTTTATCATGATGTGAACTATTTTTGCATTTCGAAGCAAGAATTTCAGCCACATTTAGGTTTTTCTTCTTTTTAGTTTACGTATCTTACAGTTTAAATTTAATTATTTTGATGAAGTACTGTAAAATGCTTAAGTTCAAGCCAAAAATATATTTTTGAAATTCTTTTCTAATTTAAAGTAATTTGGATGATTATTCAACATTTTATTCATATTATTTAAATCAAACATAATATTCAAGCCATCAGATAAATGATAAGTTTCTAATTGTAAGAAAATGGAAGAACTTTATAATTATTTGTATCATTTAGAAAAGTGTATTTTAGATTTATTATCTTCATATTAGTTTTAAATATAACTACAAGGAAAATTTAATATATCTTCACATTTCTTAAGCAAAATACCATGAAAAAAATAAAAAATTAAGTAATATTAGCTATAAATAATATTAAAATAATATTTAAAACTTTCAAAAGCAGGTGCAATTTTCTGTACACTCATAAACTCTTTGAACAATACCACTGTAAAACAAATAAGTATAAAAAATTAAAATATATGTATCAAATAAATTTAATTCTAATTAAATTTGCATTAATTTAAAAAGTTATTTTAGAAAATAAAAAAAAATCAACAAATTTCTTTTCAATTTTCATATGAAAATCTAAACTTCATATTTTAATATTTATTTCACATTTGAAATTTTAAGCATTTCAAATGCGACTACTTTGACTACTAACCTTAAATTTTTAACTGTAATTAAAGATCCGAATTAATAGCTGACGTAAAACAATTAAAAATAAATATTTTCATTTCTTACATGACTGTCGTCATTTTTAAATTTTCATCAAATATGTTTTATTGGAGTGATGCTTATGACATAAACACGTTACTTAAGTTAATTTTAAAAGTCATTTAAATTGTTTAGTTATATAAAATATTCTTATATATTTGATCAGTCTGACGAAAGTTTCGACAACATTTATTTCCTTGCATCTGAAATAAAATTAATAGAGGATTTTATTTTACTTAATAAAAATTTTTAAATTGTAAGTTCATTGATTACCAACTTAAATATAAATAGGAATTTCATCTATTAAAATAAAAAAAAAATGCTATAAAATAAATGCTTTAGGAGAGAAATTATATCTAAAAGCATCATAAATATTCTAAATGTTTTCATCTTCATATAACAATTGTATATATTTTAGAATTTTAATTATTTTCTATTTCCTATCTGAAAAAAAAGTAGAAAAAGCCGAAAACAGCAACTGATAAATATTTCTGCTATTTCTAATTTAGATTAAATTTTTTTTTAATTGTAAATCTGGCACATTGCATTCGTAAGGTCTGGCCGTAACAGACATGACATGGATTAATACAGTTAAATATTGACAAATAACTGGAAAGAATTGGAAAATTGGAGCTGGAAGTCATCTTCCTGTAGATTTGGTAGCGTTTTCCCACAAAACTGAGAAACAATACAGATATGTGTGTGAGAATTTGCCTTTTAGAACAGTCATTTTATTTTGTTACAATCTTCTAAATTTCTCTGTCTTTGTGACGTCGTACATGGAGGAGGAGCTCAGTAAGACCCTGGCCATACCGGGTCTTGCTTAGGGCTGAATCCTATGAGGTTCCTCTGGTGGTAATCGGTCATTTTGTTCTTGCCCCACTTTTGCTTGTCATCTGCAACAAAAAACAAGAAATCAGCACTGCACATTAGAATGTTAGGTTAACCAACTATGTATCTGATAACTACATAGATTATTGTTGATTGCAAAACAATATTGGTATTTATTCACATAAAATCTTATTAACAACGAACAATAACAATATTAACAGTTTTCCAGTAAATACAGGATACAGACAGCTACAGAATACAATGGTCATAATATTATTTTTGAGCATACATTTAAAAAGTAACCAATGTGCTAAAAAATGCTGTTTATGTCTGTAAAAGAAAAAAGGTAGCAGTATATCTGTAAGCTTTTTATGCATATCAATAAATATCACAAAGTTTAATAATTAAGGACCACGGTTGTATGGTTGGTTATGGCGTTAGTTCTCGTTATCGGAAGGTAGTGAGTTTTAATCCCGACAAAACCAAAGATTCATCATGTTCACTAATGGTGCGGGGGCATGTCGTTAAATGTGTGGTGGTCTAACTTTCTTCCATGTAAAATGATACCTCTGGTGGTGGCAGGTCAAGTATTGGGGAATCTTTTACTCAGTCCCAACTTCTAAATTAAAATGACTCCTACCCGACTGCTTCTATCTGACTGGTAGGTCCTAACTTAGGGCTAAGTACATGCTCGTGAAACAACACAGCAAGACGAGAATTAACAAACTTCAAACGTTGGAGGATGATTGAAGCTAAACGAATAAGACATTTTAATTCATAAATCATTTAAGAATTCGACATTCTGAGACCCATAATGTCAATTTATTGGGATTCCTTGATTTTAAGTATGACCCCACCTAATAGGCAACGATCAGCGTCACTGAAGGACAGAGAGAAGTTATGTGGTCATAAAATTGTCAGCATGAATAGATAAACATATATGAAATAACAAGAATCAACATGTTAAGTACGATGGAAGTACCATAGGATAGTATGGTTAAAATTTGGTTTTAATAAGGTATAACAGTTGAAGACCAAATCAAGTATTTACTTAAAGACTGATAGAGATGCATGTCACTTTTGGGCAGTTGATCATATCAGTTGGACTATAGGTGACTGGAAATCCGAGGTTGAGTCAAATAATTCAAGTTTTCTGTTGTTACAGGCTGATATGTGGGAAGATTCTGGGATGGGAATCAGACTTCATGAAGCAATGAACCTCAGTTGAAAGAAAAAACAACTGCCATTTACTTTATGTACTTAAACATGTACCTATTGATAGATGGTTTATAGACTACAATGTACCATGTCATCAGACCACATGTGCGATTGTTAATGAACACTCCAGACTATTCAATAAATATTTTTGTAATTCAGATCACTTGATATGAATTCCATTGAATATTTATAGGACAAAATTGAGAAGGTCTGTTTAAAACTGTAAATAACTGAAATGCAATCTACAGCAGGCTAAACCAGAGCATTTGCTGCGCTGCACGGGTTAGAAAAGAATTCCATCGTGGAGAATCCAGCGATGGTATATGACTTTGAAATTGCAATGCTCACGTTCAATATTTACAGTGTATGTAGTGAGTCTAAATAGTCTTATTACTATTTAAATTCACTGCATTCACTGCATTTGACAAAAGTAAATGTTACAAACATTTCGCAACTGTTTTAGATGAAGGTGGTTTTTTTTAAAGTTAAAATCCTAATAAAATGTTTACTTAAATGAATATAATGAAAAAAGAATGAAATACGATAAATTTTGAATAAAATTTTAAATTATTTTAAAATTCAAACTAAATAGAAACATATTTGATTTTAACATTAAAACAAGATTAAAAGGAATGCGAAAAGCTGTAATTGTTAAAAATACTAGTATAAAATCAAAATATTTTGTAAAAACAGAAAGAAATTTAAGTTTTTAGTCTTTAAAACTTTTGATTGTAGAAAAGAATCAATTTATGCTTTAAGAAACCTGCAAATATATGACAGCAAAATTCAAAATTGATTGCAAGTTTTCTGTGCAATTGAGAAATTTATGTACAAACTTGCAGGTCAATAATTTTTATACCTGAATAATATTGTACAGATACTTACCATGCACAATACGCATTTTAAAGTTTTGTTTTAATCGACTCAACGACTACTTTCATAACACTCTATTTTTATATTTTGTTCCCTATTGTAAGTGCACTCACAGTACTTCAGTACCCCCTGTTGGCGATATTTACAACTAATTTTATCCCTTACATTGAAGTATTTATTGTAATATATTCATGTAATATATTAAACTGTAACAATTTCCTGTAATATATAAAATTTATAACATTTATCAAACCACGATAATTTTTCTTTTTTTCTGACTAAAGATAGAAACTGCTTACTTCAAGTCAATCACTTTTATAAAGTAATTCCTCATTGCTATAAAATTAAAATTACTGAAATAAGCTCATTAAAATCTACTTAAAAAACAAATATTTAAAAAATGAATGACTTTTGTATTATCATATAAAATATTTTCTCCTTTGCAAGCTTTTTCTTTACAAGCATTGAATTTTTATTTTTATTCTTTAATAGATTACATAGATTTTAATTAGAAATTCATGTTATTCTTTGACTTGTAATTCTTTTGACGCTTAACGAATTTTGATAAATTTTAGTAAATTCTTTATATTGCTTATACATTTAATGCATCTCAAACTGAATACATTGTTTTACATTCATGTAAAAAATGGAAAAGAAGAGGAAAACAATATACACAATATATGTGTAAGATAACAGGTTTGGTATCCAAACTAAGATCCACACAAATTCATCATTTAAAATATATTATTAAAATTCATTTTTTAAAATTGATTGCATATTGAATTGTTTCTTCGACTGACATAATCTGAAAGGAGTTACAGATTGTATTATGGAACAAATTCTATGCAATCCGAACAGTTTCTTAAAAAAATAAATTAAGAACTTAAGGATATTCTACATAACATACAATTGTATTTTTAAATTGTTCTGTAACAGAATTATAGTATGAGCAAAATATAATCAACTTTGATTTTAAAATGTTGCAAGAAGAAATTGTTATGTACCAGAATAAAATCTAAAAAATTTCCTTGATAGTTAAAATCGAAAATCTTTTGCTTAAAGTTCTTAAATTCAAATTAGAAAAATGGCATTTAACTTTTTTTACTACAAATTTGAATATTTTGATTCGTGTTTTTATTTTCTTTAAAAAACAAGCACTGCAAATCAATGTAAAAAATATTTTGTGAAATATATTTTATTTTAACGTAAACTTATGTAATATTTTAAGAAATAAAAAAAAATGCTTTCTTAGTTTTCATTATATGAAAGATTATGTATTAAAGAAATAAAGGAAATTATAGGTAAGAGATATAACTATACAATTTTACTTTAAACCTTAATTTCAACTTTTAACTAAAATAAACTTTTAATTTCAAACGAGCTCCGTCATAAATTACAAATTTGCAATGTAGGTGTAAAAATTATATCTTTAACAATTTAAATGTAAAATTTATTCATGAAAATTGTTTGAATTAGTATTAAAATGCTTAAATTAGGGAAAAAACATTTTCTTATTTAAAAATTTTTAAAATTAATTAAAAAATGTAAAAATTTTTACAGTTTTATTTACGCATGAAATTAAACAGGAAAATTTGGAATCATGGAAAACAATTATATTTCAACGATAAAATTTTTTGATAAGTTATACATTCAGTTCATTCAGTTATAAAGGATGCGAAAAGGATTTCAAACCCCAAATTAAAAATAGCAAAATGATGATAAGATTTCAATTGTTAGTAATATAAATTGACATGACTTTTTGTTTTAAAAGTTCGTCAAAATTGTTAACAACATTATGCAGTAAAAAATTAATGTTAGCCCCAAAATAACTCAACTGTATTAAGTTCTATTTAAAATATTATATAAATTAATTTCGATAGATGTAGAGAAAATAAAATTTTTGTTTGAAAAATATGAAAATTAAGTAGCCTTTAACTCTTATTTAAATTTAATTACAATGTAATCGTGCTTTTAAGTTCTTATAAATTCAATAAAATTGACTAACTGAATTTGCAAAATCACCTATTTCTTATATTTTACTCCCTTAAGACTTTAAATCAATTTTTTCTTTAATATGTAATTGAAAATATCTAATTTGCTTCCAGCCTGTAGATTCCTGATGTACCTTTGAAAGAATGAGAATGGACTAGGACTAATCTACAAATAATCCCTTTCCTTGGAAAAATAATAAAAGGATTGAAGATCTAGCTGAGGAGCCAAACTGCATAACTAAAATAAAAAAAGTTTTAAGCAATCGGGAGTGACAAATTAACACAGAAGCGATGACAGATTCATTAAAGAAAAAGCTCATTGCATAAAACTTGTTCAAATGTTTTTAATTGGTAAAATAAAGATTGAAATAAGTAAATAATTTATATTCCTTGTTTTTATGTATATTCTCTTTTACTTATCATATTTAAAATTCAAGCCATGTAAAATTGCTTATGAGTTTTCTTTTCAGTTTCTGTGATTATCTTTCTTAAAATATTTTGATTTTATTAAAAGAATATATAACTATTTTTTAGTTAAATTTGTAAACTTAAATTTTTTTTATTATAATCATGCAATTTTCCTCAAAATAACACATTAACGTTTTTGAAAAAAATAAAAAAATAAAAAAATAAATAAAATCCTCTAATAATTAAATAAAAAAATAATAAATAAAGTTTTGTAAAAATAATTACGAAGTCACTTTCGATTCCATGAGACTCTAAAGACTCAGTACCTTGATTCCTAGATTATTTTTGAATAGTTAGGATTTTAATTTTTCGTAAAACTATTACTTAAATAAGTTTAAATTAATGTTTATATGGTATTTTTTTGTAATTGTTGCATGTTGTAAGTTTTTTTCTTCATGGTGTAATAATTTATTTAAATTCTTGTCTTTAAAAGAAAATATTACTAAAATATTTAATGAGTTGAAAATTTCATTTACCTGTTTAACTTTAATTTAATATGTAATGGCATTCCTTAGCATATTTACATATGATCAAGTTTTATTTTTGAAACAGAGAACATCTTTTAACATTGCATTTATAAACTTATGTCTATTTATATATTATGTCTTAAATTTCTAGTCAATTTCAAATAATTATTAGTAATAAAACTCTAAGAACAAAATAATAAAATCTATAAATTAGAAACGTTCAGGCTATAAATTTTGTATTCATAATTGCGTTTAATATAACAAAAGTAAACGCAGTATTACAACGATCCACAACAAATCAACTCGTAAACTCTTATTGATTAGTAAACAATCAAAGCGTATAAGTGCTTATCAGTATAACCAGTGATTTAAATAAGGATAGTAGATAGCTATGCCATCTATGGTCAATTTAAAAGCACCTACATTAATTACGCATGATGAAATATGCATTTTAATATGATGAGAGAGCATTAGTGGAATCACTTCTCACTTAACTTTTGCTTTCTTTGATGATACTTTGAAAGTGACCATTTCATTCATGTCTTGTTAAAGCTATTGATAGTATTTTCCTTATTCAAGTTCTATGTTCAACAACAATTTTATATTTCCTGTACAGCACGGCCTTTCTTCGACGTAAAGAATGTCCGGCTACTGTCCAACTAGATCTAGATCTCTCACAAACAAACAAATGGATACCGAGCAACTATATCATCACCATGTTTTCTCAAACTTTATGGTCGATGAGCTTTGTCAGCGTTTGTAAGTAGTATAGAAAACTATTCCTGTATATTTTTACCTGCACCAGTACTAAGTATTCAATCTGTGTTTGATTCAAGGTCTAGGCATGTTAAAGTCATTACTAAAGGTGGTAAAATGTACCCAATTAGGCCATATGAGAAATGTTTTCAGTTATAATGGCAAAAGTTATCAAAATTTAAATGACTTTGAATCAGGCGATGAGAGATGGGACACAACATTTCCAAAGTTGCGATTAATTAATTATAAATGTTTCCATATGACTATTTCATTACCATACCATGTATCTCGATTATCTAGTTAAACATAAAACTTTAGATAGCAATGTGATAAAAACACTTTGAAAGAATGAGGTCATCAATGTCTGATGAAAATTCTTAAACACTCTTGTTTACGAAAGCTCATATGTGTATTATACAATTCAACAAAGTTTTTTTCCAAGAAATTTCGAGCCACCTAAAACTAAATCTGTTCCAGCAAAGACACTGTCACTTATTGAATAAATATGAAGGCGAAGAGTTAAAAATTATTTAATAATATAGAAGAAATAACAACAAATTCCTATGACAGTAGAAATCGTTAGATCTGAAAAACAGGGTTCTTTTATAACTACGAATATAAAAAGCAAGAATGACTAATATAAATAAATAATATAAATTGTAGCGAAGATCAGTTCCTATTTGTGGTTAGGAAGAACCCAGTGAAGTACTGCGAATTGATATTCTCCACAACTTTCACTTGGACCAACCAGTGCCAAAAGCTGAATGGACTCTTGATAACTGAAAACGTTGTCTGGTGACAAGTCTCGTTTCTAGTTCTACCGATTGAACAGAAAGATAAAGTATGGGTAAAATCTCGTGAATCTTTACTCTCATACATCTATCTAATCATATCCCTGTATATACCAGGGAATTGTCTAAGCTGATGGGAACTCTGCCGTGTTAAGAAGCATATATAACTGGTGTGATAGGAGATCCTTGATTAGTCGAGATTAATGTAGATGGTAGCCGATAAGTATGAATCCTGAGTGATTATCTACATTAATTTATGTTCATTGTGATTTCCGACGAACTTGGATAATTACCGTAGTACAATTCAAGACTCCACATATCAATTGCTTCTCAGTAGCTCCAAAAATACCATTCTAATTTTAATAGTGGTCTCATCTAATTCTCAGGCACGAACAATATTTTCAACATTCAATTGGTACTAATAAAAAAATATGAAATTTGAACTATCAACGCCCCCGTAATGTCCAAAGAATGAAAAGTTTTATGAATTATGCTTATTAATTTCAACAAAATGACTTGATGGTCAACCACTTTTTAGACTGTTCTTGTTTTAGACGGTTCTTGTTTTTTTCCACATCATTTTCTTTAAGAAATTAAATCACTATGTGAAGCAAAATAATAGATTGCAAAAATTTTTGTGTCATATAAACAGCATTAAAACTTTTTATTTCAATTTTAGAAAAAGAATTTTAAAAATTCTTAGTTTTCCAAAAACTTTTGGGTGACTTTCCATCGATAAAAAGCAGTATTATATAGAAGGAAATTTTTAAAAAATCATAGAATACATGGTTTGATAAAAAGAATAAATATTAAAGATTCCAAAAATAGAATGCAAAAGAAACCTTAAAATCAACTCATTTCATAATTTCTGATTCATGTATAAATTATTTATTCTGATTATAAATATAATTAAACAACAAAAGCCAATGATAAATATGTTCTATTATTTTTAGAGTATATAAGAAAATCTATTAAGTTTTATTAATGAGAGTTGCACCCCAACCAAAAGCTAGTTTTAATTTTGCAAATAAAAGACATGAATGAGAAAAAAAAGCATAAAAATAAGAAAAATAACTGCAACTTTATCCCAAAGTATTAAAGTGTCTTGTTCCGCTCGTCGTGGATTAACTCCACGTAAAAATATAAATAACGAGTTTCAAATCTCTCTTGATGGATTTTTTTAACTCCCACTCCTCGGCTTCATTTATTTTCGTTAAAAATTACTTTTTTAAATTTATCTTTTCAAGCCTCTGACGCCATTTGTTCATTACGTTGTGTGGTATGGTGTTTGTAGAGATGAAAAAAAAATTATAATAGAGTTTTTTCTTGCAATATTTTTGATTTGGGTATGCAATCAAAATTTGAGGAAAATAATTATTATGCTATAATTACTAAAAAAGTAAATTTTTCCTCAATAACACGTCTCTTTTCCTTGTAATATATATTAAGTTTTATTAAATCTTCAAGCAACTATCACAATCATAATGGTGTAGATTTATTTTTGCTTATTAAAACGGAGCCTTTCTTATTTGAATAAATTGACTTTTAACATTCAGTTCTACTCTTATTATAAGAAATTTTAGATAGAGCATATTCAAGGATTGGAAGTTTGTTTGTTTGAACTGATGAAAAAGGAATATTTCCGAATTTCACAGTCAGATAGTGTCAATTGCATATATATATATATATATATATATATATATATAACATATTTATGATACTTCAAAAACTATAATATAAACAAAACACGTTCAACAGAAAGACCACCATTCTTAATTACCTTTAGGAATCATCAAACATAGTGTTTCACAGTTGACTGTAGTATGTTCTGAAAACTACTAATTGGACGTGAAATATATATCCTTAAAGTCAGGCGAAATTCTTGGATTATTATCACTTCTCCTTTCATAGACTCTGGAGAAGTTTCAAGCATCTCCAAAACCACATGGTTTGAAGTTTGGTATAGGAAATGCCACAAGTCACAAAAGTGACGGTTGATGGGCTTTCTTTTGTGAAGTGATTTTTGAGGACGTTGTTAATACATAGGCTAATATTTGGAGAAGCTGTATCAGGCATAAAATTTGTGCATGAAAAGAATGAAGTGGTTGTTTGAATATTTAACAACGAAGCCAATAAATATGGGTAGATAATAAATAAAACAGTAAAACAGCAAGACACCCTTGAATTTAGTGACATCAATAGAACCAACCTGTAAAATTTAAAACAGATTTTCTGGGCCCCAATTTTGGTTGTCTTGAATATTCTCAAAACCAAAAAATGAAAGTGCGATTCGTCATCTCAAAGGATATTACAACTCCATTCTAAATCAGCTTCTAAGAAAATAAGAAACTGAATTGAAAACTAGTGTTGAATTTCGAAATCATATGAAAGCACTCTGCACAATTTGTAGTTTAATAATAATTTAGGATACTTCATAGATCTTTGTAACAATTGAATGGGGCATATCAGAGTCCCAAATATTTTTAGGTACATCTGATGTTTGATGTAAAAAAATATTACCCTTTTGTTTCTTTTCAGCTGCGCCTGAATTCGAAGATACGTTTATTTAGCAGAATCTAAGCTCTTTAGCTGAGAAAGCTTACAAACTCTTTAGTTGAGTTACTTATTCATGTATATATATATATTTTTTTATGTTAATGTAATGAAAACAATGAGCCTGAGTATAACAATGGTAGTTTTTGTCAAAAGTGTAAAAAAGTGTGTCTTTAAGTATTTTAATTAAAATGTATTATTTGTTTAAGAGAGCAATTTGATAAAAATTTGTGCTTTAGAATGGTTTATGCATAAATAAATATTGAAATCAAAAAACCATTCATAAATGAATGATTCATTAACAAAATGCCCTTTGATGGTAAAATTTTGAATTTGTTTTTATTCAGTCAATTTTCCACTTCTTTTATTATATTTCCTACAAAATTTCATAAATATCTGAGCAATATTTTTGTCTGTTGAAATTGTAAAAGAGGATAGTTAAATTATAATAAGAGAAAAAGTAGAGAGAGAAGAAAGTGCCTATAAATATGAAAGAGAAAAATATAAAAATAAGCACATTATTTAGAAATGTCTCTGTAGGAATGAAAAATGTAAAAGTATGCATATACATTTTGATATAAATATATGAAGAAAAGTCTGATAAAAATAACTATTAAATTATTTTCACTCATGATAGAACAAGCATTTATTTTTTATGAAATATTAATGTATGCAGTTATTGAAATAATCAGGTGAAAAAAACTGCTAAAGCTATTATTGCAAATTCAAATGCTAAGTTTTGTTATTTGCTCAGTTCATCAGAATAAATATTTCAATATATGTTTTACGAATATTTTACTTATGTTTAATAAAATGAAAAACATGAATATATATCATTTTTTAGTGAAAACAAAATTATTTTGATATTAAGAAGTTTTAGAAAATTGCTTAAAACTGATCTATTAGGAAATTTTTTGTCAAATATTTAGGGAACTAATTAGCAGATTTACTAAGTAAGAAACTCATTGGATACCCATTTTATGCAGATGATGAAAAATGAGTATTTTATAAAATGTTAAAAAATGCATTGAGATAATTTTCTAAAATATTTGCGAATATTTTTACTGTGGATCTGTATGAAAATGCACAAATACGGTAATGTTCTTTTCTTGTTCAATAAATTGCATAATTTATACTGAATGATTTAATATAAAGAATATGAAAAATCAAATCATAATTTCAGTGTAGTTTCCACTTATCTGATCATATACTTTACATCCATATTATGAGCTGTTAAATTATTTAAAAGTGTGTTCAGCACTCTTTTTTTTATAAGTTTATCTTCCTATTAAGATTTAATGTGCTTAACAAAGCTTTAGTTGATTTTTTATAGTAAAGAATTATAAATAAAGCTAATAATATACATATAAATTTGCTTTTAAGCTGTTTTGTTATATTAAATATATATA
>JAPDSC010156501.1:0-11189 GCA_026290005.1 Latrodectus geometricus | reverse complement strand
ATATATGCATTTTTGCACGTGGCCACAATTTTGCATTTTTTACAAAAAATCAGTATTATGCTATCGAAGTTATGGAAAATTGGAAATCAAAAATTCAACTTATATGAAATTGACTTAATAATTTTATATTATATATATTTTTAATTTTTTAGCAATATGATATAAATAATGGTGTTTTCAACGGAAACTTTTCTGAGTTCATATGAATTTTATTGCATTTATTTTTATACGAACCATTCCACTGCTAATGTTACTCACAAAAATATAGTTTTTAAAGGCACATAAAAGTAAACTATTTGGTTAAACATCAGATATTTTGATAAAAATGAAACAAAAAATTGAAATTTTTAATTTGGCATAAACCACTTCAGTATATAATATTTATTTTATTAAAATTTATTTTAAAACGTTGTTTTTAAATAAATAATTAGGGTGAAATTAAAATTCAAAATATTCAATCAGTTTTTATTTCTGATTTATGCATAATTTCGAATTATTAAATAATCCATATTAGATTAATTTTGCACACAGTTAATTTGTTAATTTTTATATACAATTGTATTTTTTCATAGTTCTTAAAAATTAATTTAAAAAGGAAGTTTATATCCAAAGAAAAAGTGTTTTAGTTGGCATATGAGTAATTATAATAATGATAGCTATAAAAAGCTTTATATTTTACCTAAATATATTTCAGCAATCAATTTCATTATTTAAAGCGTTGGGCCAAATCCAAAATTTATCATTAATAAATATCACAGCTCTTTTACAATAGTTGTAAAATTATTCTTTTATCATTTATTATAATATACAGAACTTTTCAGATGTATAACATTATTACATATGTTAATAGATATGGATATGATAATAATAAAATATATTGGATTTGAAGAAATTTGCAGTAAATATAAGTTATAAAATGATAAAGAAGCTCGCAATAGATTATGTATTAAATCTGAGAAAATCTAGAATCTATATAAATATCATTATCAAACTGTAAGCTATGATTCATCAATATCAATGCTATGAAATAACACGTTAAAAATGTTTCATAAAATGCTACTTTGTTCTAGTAAAACAGTATGCAGTCTTATACTTAACCTGATCAGCATAAAACGCAATATTGCGTGAAATTGAGAAGTGAGTCTAATAGACCTAAATGTAAATTTTATGCATTTTCAAAATTGCTTTTATCTAAATACGAATGAACGTATAAATTCAAAGCGAAAACTCAGCATGAGTTTAAAATCGGTGTATAATTTATTGTGCTTTATATTGAACATATGCATTTGCTACTATGGTGCTTTCAAATTATTCTGGCTTTTAGGAGATATTTAGCAGAAATACCGGGGTACAAAATGGGTTAGTTTTCTAAGATGTTGGATATAATCTATTCTTTTTTTATTACTATATAGAAAGTTTATTCCCAAATAAATCCAAATTACGGTAACATATAATGTAATTTAGCTTATATTAACTTCAAAAATATATGTGATCATATGAATTGGATATATTTTTATGCATTTGACAAATATGTCGTTTATCTCTTGTATCTGGTACAATCTGCACACAAATTTATATTAAAATGACATGAGTTTCTCCCAAATATATTTATAGTATGGCATTAGACCTACAATTGTGTTCATATCCTAGTTTTGTAATTGAGAGAAATTATAAATGTTAAATCATATAACTTTAACCATATATTTAGGTAATGAAAGTTAAAATCACTGATATTAATCAATTTAATTGTAACTCTGATGGCTTAAGTAATATTGAAAAGTATGAGGTTTTATTCTAAGAACCATTGGTATTATAATTGTTTTATATCATTTTTTATGTCTTTCCTTCTATTACATTTTTTAGCCAAAACTTTATGGAGACAAAATTAAACAAAGTTATAAAGCAAAAAACTCATCAGTTATGGATTCAAAACTAAAGTGTTTTGTTCTGCACTAAAACATGATAAATTAAATGTTTTGAATATATTTTTTGATTAAAATATTTTAGAGTTCATTAAATTATTATTTACTCGAAACTGTTATGTAATAACTTACTCATAAGCACTCACAAATATATAAATGTTGACTTCTATCTGAACATTTAAATTAAACATATATGATATAACCTATATATTCAATCAATGTAATATCTACTATTCAGTTTGAAGTTCAAATTAAAATAATCAATCAAGACGTGTTCCAGCATATTGCAGTGAATGACACAGGAGAGAAGATATAAAGGTTCCAATCGTAATATTAATCAATAAAAACAGAGAGACTTATTTCCATTTAATCATGAATGTAATAATTTTCTTTAAGAATAGAAATGAAATCAATTTCAAACAGCTAATTCTAAAAGCGTGTCATACTTCCTAACTCAGGCAATATCATATTAGGACTAATCAAACCCAGTGACGAAACAAATATGATGAACTACTAAATGCAGAAATAACAATGACTGTAGTAAAAAACCTAAATCAACATACTATCATATGAAAACTGAATATTCTTGCAAAACTGAACCTCTTCAAGGAGTGTGATTCGAGTGTTTAAGACCAATCAATCAAACCACCGATTAGGGGGAAAGCAAAAATAAGTGGTTTCTACTATGCGGAAATATACGTCGTAGCCGCTTTCGGTGAAAATTCTACGACGTATCTCTGCCGTCGCTGATTGATTTTAAACAGGAAAGTTTCGACGTATCCCTGACGTCGCGAACTGATTTTCGACCAGTTTATTGCGACGTATATAGATACGTCACGGACGCTGAGTCGGTTAAAAAGAATTCTTATCAATATAGTCTCTTGATATATAATATAGAAAACATCTGTGCTTATTTTTCGAAATAATAAATGGTTAAAATATCAATACGGATTGAATTTCCTCAGCAATAAATATAAGAATTTTTAGATCTACATCACAAAAGGGACATCTTGTCAAATGAAGATTAGTGGATTTTTCCAATGGATATTTAAGACTTTCAGAGAAATGGCGATTGACATAAGCCACACTTGGAAATTGGAATGAAATATTCTGTCATCGTTTGAGAATGAGATTGGCATTTGTTCCTTAACAAATAATTTTACATTTTAAAATTATTTTATTAAAATAATTATTTAAATTATGCGAAGAGTAGATTAATGGTATGTTAATAAATAAAATTAACTGAAGTATAATAAACATATTTACATAAATTGATTGAATGTGTACATTATGTTATTAGTATGTATTAGTACATCAATTAAATAAATTAGTACATCATAATATTGAGTTGTATTAAATAAAGCAATATTTAACTATTCTTTTAAATATATATCAAATGACTATTAAATCGCCTTTTTTTGTATTCAAACCAATATTCATCCATTATGTAAAACATAATTAAAACATATTTTGTCTGCTACGTAAAATTCAGTTACCTACTAAAGCCAAAAAATATTTGTCATAAGAAAACTTTTTCTATACACTAATAAGCATTTTAAGCCTTTAAGAATGAATATGTATAAGTAACTTTCAATCACACATTGACCTAAATCTTTATAATTATTGATTAATCAGTTATAAAAATGTATTAAATTGTATTTAAATACTTTTTTTAAGTAAAATTCGGTGTTCTAAAGCCAAAATTGTTGTTATGAAAAAATATATTTTTTAATATTGTTTATAACTTTTATTTTAAACAGTTATTTTATTATTTTTTTAACATTGATTCATTTTTGCTTTACAATCGTTAAGTTAAACTATTACTTTATTGCATACATACCATACATATGTATTAGGTTATTTACTGTTTTGCATAATATAAATAAATTATTGAACACAGTTATAAATTGTATTTTATTAAATATTTTACTGTTTTAAATTAATTAATTAAATTAAAATATGTTTTCTATTGTTTAATGTATTGAATAATTTACTTCATAAGATGATTTTTGTCTGTATGAATCATTGTTTAGGATAACCCTGAGTATATCTTTTTATGTATTCCTTTATAAACGTTAGCAGTGATGGATGTAAAAATAATTATATTTATGTTTTCTTTATAGTAGGGTATAAAATAAATATCTTTCTTAAAACTAAAATTGTCGTATTATAATATAAATAATATTAACAGATATAAATATAAGGCATTATTACTTCATGCATTCTTTACACCTATAATTAACTTGTTGAAAGAAAAATTAATTATATGCTTTTAATTACGTATTATATTATTATTTGCATGATAAAGATAATTATTATCCGACCTTTATAAAATACAAGAAAGGTAATTAAGGCCTTTTTTTAAGTTTCGGTTTAGATGCATTTTTGAAAATTCTAAATGTTCAATTCCAAGAAATATTTTACAAAACTTGAATAAAGTAAAATATTCATATTTAAAATTTTGTGATGAATTTATTCTGTAATATCATTTACATCATGCAGAACTTACTTGTTAAATATCCATGTATAAAAACGAGATTGAATAGCAATAAATACAAATACGTGAAATAACTTATATTAAACTCTTCACATTGCTTTTATGAAAATAATATTCAGGTCTATTTTTACAGCTAAACTCCGTGAACTTTCTGAAACAATTCTTATTCTAAATCATATCTCAGTTATTTGGTATTAGTTTAAAAGCTAGCTCAAGATTTGAAGCAATAAATAAATTCAGAGCATTGCCAGAAAATAAGTTTAATTGCTTGCAAACAGACTTTGTTTGTCCCTAGGTAGATATAAAGCAGTTGCGTGATATGAAGCCCAAATAATTTATGTTGCGTGAATCGACTGACTTATTTCACTTCAAGGTAACCAACAACAATTAGGAATAAGCAGGAGTTGATAAGAAAAGTAAATAATGCGTGAATAGGACTTGAATAATTTCTCTAATAATGCAAGCCTTATTAATTAAATTCTGCATTCGGAAAAGTCACGTGTCTTCCAGTCTTTACTGTATTTTGATAAGCAATTATTCACGCTGATATAATTAAAATATATTTATGAGGTTTGTTGAAGATAAGTTGCTGAGAGATATATGATAAATATAAGGGAATCTTTTATGGTGACTTTTGTTAAGAAATAAGTTCGTTTTATTCGCTATTAAATGATTGTATTATTATTTGTAATCAATATATTTGTTTTCCAAATTTATAGTAAATACATATTTTTTATTAAAATAATTGCAAAAATATAGTCAAATTATTTTTATCTCTAACAATCCAATTTTGTCTGAAAATTAAAATTATTTTCATAGATATTTAAGTTTAAAATTGCAGAATATTGATTGTTGATAATTAACAAATAAAGTAAATATAATTCTATCTAAAATGCTTAGCTAAATATTGCACATTCCAAAAAACGTTATAGAATTATTAAGATGGTTAATAAGTAAGCATTAATTTTACCCAAGTATTTTCGGTAACTATTTAAGTCTGCAGCTAGGTTAACATAAATATTTAGAAAATTTCTCTACAGTGCAACTGTGATAAACTATCAACCACTCTATACAACTAGTTGTCACGAATAATGTGATGAAATGATTGCTGTAAAGAATATTAGAATTATTGAAATAGACACCCTGATGTGAAAAATCAATCATCTCACTCTCCATTTGGAAGTCATGTAATTTTGTCTTTTAAAACAATGTATCATGTCATACAATATTATTTCGACAGAGGAAGAAAATATAAAATTCTTTGCGAATATTCTTCCAGTTATAGCCTAGCTTCTTTTATCACAATATCAGATAGGCTAAATATCAAGACTTACATCAACCTTCTGATTAGTCAATCAAGTTTCGTTCTTTCTTCATGTATCATTGACACCCTTTAGAATAATAACTTTCTACCAATTTCAAATCATAAACTCGTATTATTTCTTGAGTGACAATCAGGATTTTTTGGAGTACTAAAACAAACTAAAATGTTGAGAATAGGGTGAAGCACACACTTAAATTGGCTGATCCGGATCTTAGCGCTACCTATCAACAAATGGATCAAGTTGAACACTGGCTTACAGTGTGTTCTGACATTTGAAAATTAGTCGCAACAAGATTACCACTTATATATCTTTGTGTAGTACAAAACATGATATCTCCAATGATATGTGTTGTATGTATCAGTCCAAATCGGTTAGAGGCAAATAGATATCATTTTCCTTTAATAAAACTGGTGACTAGTTAATCAAAAGTAGATATAGAACTAACAATATAATTTTACTCAATGGACATTCTTAAAATATTGATTTTATTATTTATTACTGAATAAGACATCATTACTATAAATACAAAATTTAGCATATAATTTTATTAAAATTATTGTTTTAATATGCGTTGATTTTTATTATCTAATTACATATTACTGTATTAAGTATTTTGAATATTGCAAACAGCCTTCTTTATTTCTATATTGCAATTTATATGCAATATTCAATGACTGATAAGACTAAAATATAGGAGAAAAGAAAACACTGAAATTTTAACACTGGATGTTTCTTATATAAGAAAATAGGCATCAGCAACTAATATAACTCTGTTGATAATATATTTAATCAATATTTTTTACAAGCAAATGTAAATCAAAATTCTATACATATTAATTACAATAAAAATTAATTGGAAATATCAAAATATTTTAATCTTAAAACTATTAATGCTTCACAATGGTATATAAATATGAAATGCATACATAATTTAATAAAGTATTTTAGATTTTGCTTCTTCAGTTAATTTCTGAAACTTGAAGTTAAATTTAAACTTTGATTTAAACTTCACTTCAACTTTTAAGCAATACATTTTGTAACATATTTTAGGATATAAACTTATTTTAGAATTATAAATCTGGAATGTAAAAAAGTGTCATTGTTTTGAATTTCGATCCAAATAATATGCTTCGTTTTATTTTTTGGCGATGCATCATATCATCCCTTCAAATTCAATAAAAATAAACTATAAGCATACATAGTATATGTGTACAGATATTAAATTTTCAATTATATTTTTACATTAAAAGGTAATAATGAAAAAACATGTAAAAAGCATTTATGTACAAGTTACTTTCAGAAGCTTTTCCTCTACTATTTTGAATAAATATAAATTGACCTATTTACATTACAATAAGTGCATCATGGTTTAAAATTTTATTTATATATCATTTAAAATTTCCACGAAGGCATTATACTTGTAAATATTTAAATAAAAAGTAGAAACAATTATTTTCAATGATTACAAAAGATTATCTTACATAATCATTTACTTAGCGTGTAGTCAAATGTATATTAAACAGTTTTATCTAAATTACTAAATGCCTAAACTCTGAATTCTAATTTAAAATATATTTACAATATTAAATTAATTTAGATAATATTTAATATCTATTACTAAATTAATTTAAAATATATTTAAATATTATTAATTTAGTTTATATTTATGCTTATAAAAAGGAGGTGAGTAGAATTTTTTTATGAAAACATTTCGATTGTCTTTAAAATTGTTTTAAGTCAAACATCTTTGTTTGTGACTATAAATTTCTAATTAAAAAAATAAATATCATTTTGGGGAAAAAGTTATCCATTATTTTTTCGCCAGACGTCTGTAGTGATCTCTATTACGTGAGGTATCTATCAAACAATTTCAAATTTATGGTCATTGGAAAGGTGATATTTGACACTAAAATATTCTCTTGCGGTTTTTTGTTTAATTCATTCAGTTATGAGTACCAGGTTTTAAAAATAGAAGACAACAAACAGAAAATTCGATACATTTTAGTTTTTCTTTTATAATGGCGAAAATGCTAACCAGGTGGCTAAAATTGTGAAAGGTGTTTATCGTCCTATATAAGACTGTAACAACCAGTTACGTACAATTTTTGTTTCATCGATTCCGTTCGGGTATTTTTGGTGTTAGAGATGCACTTCGCATGTGGATACAGCATCGTCGAAAATGTCTATAAAATAACAAAAATGATCGAAGTTAACCGCATGTCAGCAGTCGTAACTCATAACTCACAAGACCTAGAAATCCACATGAAATCTGTTTTAAACCTTTTTACAAAGTGAATCAAAAAGAAGTTACATACATTTCACGCAAAAATAATGGATTTCTTTTCCCCCAAACTAATATTTAAAACATTTTTTTTTTTGGACGAAATTTGAAAAAAAAGTTATGTATTTTGAATTATTTCTTTAGCAAACCTATTTTAGGAGCATTAATTATTTCCACCATTATATATATAATATAGCTTATTTTTAAATTCAAATTATTAAAGTGTTAAAAATCCTAATATGTACAGTTTTTACAACTATTGCATTTTTCTATTTCAGTATACACTCTAGCCCTGTTGAACTTAAATTATATTTACTTATTTGATGATTATTTTGAAAATATTTAAAGATATAATTGTTAGGTGAAAATGATATTCCACTTGCAAAAATTGATAGATTAATCAAAATATTTTGATTTAATGTTTGTTTGAAGATCAGTAAAAATCATTGCTAATATCAATTCAATGAATGTCTCAATTAAATAAATTTAAATTTAATATTTTATAAATTTAAGAAATAGTCAAACAACATTTTAGTTCATTTTTCAGAAAATATCGATTATTTGAACAAGTGTTTCTAATACAGAACACAAGAAAATTAGCTGTAGGCAATTCGGTTTTGCAAAACTTCAATCACATTACCTACTCTTTTTACTCTTTCTAAGAAAATCAAAATCAAATTTATTTATAAAGGACAATATATTCTTCTTCATATGTTAATAACACCCATTTATCTGATATCAAAAGCTATTAATATATCAATATATAATGAATATATATTTTTAGATCACAAAATTTAATATAGACTTTATAAATAAGCATTATTAATATAATTTTTACAAAATTGCTGCTTGTTTACGAAGTATAATACTTTTAATGAGAAATTAGTATAAGAAGAGTTTCTGTTTTCTAATCAGAGAGAGAGAGTGTTGAGACAACTTCTTCAAAATAATAAAATTATTATTTTCTATATTTATTATAAATGTAATACTTTTAGGCCAGTGAAATATTAGGAAAACAAAAAAATCTTAATATTTTGTTTATTTTATAAGAGAAAAATATATATTTTTTTATAAAACGTTCAGCAGTTTAGTAAAATATAATGTAACAATTGCAAAAGCAAATATTAAAATTTGCAAAACTGTGAGCGAACTAATATCTTATAAAAGCTCACGTAGAATAACATATTTGCATTTACAAAGGAAATGCATACATATATCTAAAAAAAGGGATTTATGAGATATTTTTTTAGATAACTCCTCTTTTAATTTGCCACTTGTTTTCAATTTGTCTTTTGTTTATTTTCATTCATAGAAATGTTTTTTATTTGTTCGAAATACATACAATCGCGATTTCATGCATTCTACTGAGTAAAACATTTTATGTTTTTTGTATTTCTGTGAAAATCGTTCATTTAGTAATAAAATTGTATTAAATTTCCAAAACATGATTAGAATAATTAAATAATTTTATCTTATATAATGTTTTTGTTTTCAAAACATTTTTGAAGCATGGTCTTATTTTAATATTAATCTGTTGGTTTACCACAATATCAATGTATTCATTTTATGTAATTTGTGATATCTGTGAAAGATATTTTTTATTGAATTTATTAAAATATTTTTACTAGTTAATTAGTATACGTTAGCTTATAAATTCAAAAATAATTTGTAACAGCATGCAAGAGAATAACTAATAACTTTATTGTTTGTTCATAAAGTAACAGTAATCTACAAAGAATTATATAAAATTGTAATTATTAGCACTTTTTTAATATTTGCAGCAGTGTCATGCAAAAGTAAATAGGGATTCCTTTTTTTCAGTTTTAAAATATTAATAAATAATTTATAGAAGCAGCAGTAACTGTTGGGTTGTAAAATTGTTTTCCTATTTTATTGAGTTTAAACTGAATATAAAAATGTCAATTAGGCTTAATTAAATAGTTATAAAATATTTAGATTATTACACAAATATTACATTTTTAGAGAGCAATGTATATCATATCCATTACTTGTTAAAAGTATTTTTCAGTAATAGTAACTAACTATAAGCAATTGAACAATTTATTTTGTAGTTTAAAGTTAGTGAGATATTTATGAAAATCATGATAAATTATGAATCATGTAATACTCATATGAAAAATATTTGCATGTCTTGATGCTTCACTTTTGATACAAAAGTACTTCAACTCAATAAATAACGTTTATTCGTAACTTTGTGAAATGAAAAATATAAATTATTTTTCTTATGAATAGAACTAAATCATATGATATTCATTAAAACTTATAATAGAACAATATAAATGCCGTTTAAAATCTCTTTAAGTTCTTTGAGTTCTGTTTGGTTTTGAATATTTTGAAATGTGTTGTGTATAATAGATACTAAATACCTTATTAAAAGCAAATGATATCACACGAAAAAAATTTTAAAATTAAAAAAATTGTGTGTATAGAATTAAAAATGCCTTTCTTCATTTTCAGATACCTTTCATCATTGTCAATTAAAAACACTTAAGTCTTGCAAGATTTATAATTTTCATTCTTTTTTAATTTTAAAAAAGCCAATGTGGGTGTGTGTAAACACTTGCAATAATTTTAAATGATCAAGAAAAATCAATGATAGTTCATTTTATAAAAATCAATATAGCTCATCCCTTTTAAACAAATTTGATTATACCTATTATATTTATCCAAATGTCACTACTAAACGGATACAGGGAGATTTCCATATAAATCAAATTCTTACCGGGCATGGAGCCTTTGGGACGTATGTCCACAGGTTTCATGGAGGGGACGAGAAGTGCTTACATGATGATGCAGTGAGTGATCCTGAACATTTAATTTACAGCTGCGAGACATATAGGGAAATTCGAGAGAAATACTTTCCTAAGAACTACTTGACTTGCCCGCTCAGAAACCTTCTCCAAGGAAGAAAATTCCGTATGGGAGTGAAGGCTATAATGCAGGAGGAGCTTCTGTTACGATATGAAGAATGAATGCTAACAACTTAACATTTATTGTAAATACTTGTAAATAGTGTTCTGATTTTCTGTTAATCTGTATTCAACTGTTATTCTAACACATTGTTATTGTATTCCATCTTTGTTCATTATCTTTGTTTTTCTGCTTTTGTATCCTTGTTTTGGTACTCTAGTTTGAGTACCTGT
>JAPDSC010156490.1:0-15255 GCA_026290005.1 Latrodectus geometricus | reverse complement strand
AAAAAAAAAAAAAATCATTTTTTTCTTATAAAAATATTGCATTCTTGGACTGGAGAATCCAATGTTTTTCATATTTTTCTCTTCACCTATAATTAGTGTAGATGTCAGGCTTAAAAGGCTGGAAGAACCACTCGGCTTCGTTTTTGAAGCGTGCAGAATTCCGGAACAATGTGCACAGTGATAAACAATATTTTGTGTTTTAATAATCGTTAATTGAAGTGAAAATTAAATAATTACAAACTTGGTACTCGAAAACTTGAAATGAAGCTTAGCTTACGTTTTAAGTTATCCAGAGACCAACTTCCTAATATAGGTTTGGTTCCATTCGGTTGAAAATTCCAAAATTCGGTTGAGACATAGACTATGAATTTTATTTACAAAGGTTCATATTCGTTAAATCTGTCGTGGAAATTTTATACAAAAGACGACGTTACCATAATGTTGTATAATAATTTAAATTTTGAAAAAAATTCATATCTTTGCTGACATTAGAGAGGAATGCAAGTAAATTTGCGCAATTACGATAGTCTAATTAAGCCAGTCAGAAACTTGTATTTTCCTACACATATTGCCTATTGTGATACGTAAAAATAAAGGCTTTTAATCGGCCAAATTTACCGATAGTTACTGCAAAAATTTGGCGGAATTCCGCCCTAGAAAGCCATGGATTTACGAAATGTAAATATTGTGTTCATACGATAGATAAATGAAGAAGCTAACAAAACTGACGGATTTTACAATGTGCTGATATTTATTTAAAAGAAATTATAAAAATATGAAAAGTGAAATAAATTTTTTATTCAATATTGGGGGTTGCTCTTATGTGGGGTCCCAGGGTAACTGCCCCTAATTTCGTCCCTTTGTCAAACTCTGAATTCTCCGATTTTTTAAAATTATTATATAATTGTTTTAATGTATTGTTTAAACTTAGTAACAATTCATAAATTCTCAAAAGTCATTGGATTGTAAAAAACCTTCAGTGTTAGAAACCAGATAACTTTAGATCATTGAATGTTATACTTGTTTTGTTTAAAATTTAACATATCTGCTTGAATTGACGGTTAGTTTCACATCATTGGGAAGGACCCCCAACCAAGTATAATTAAAACTTATAAGAATAACATGAGAAATATTCCTCATGACATATGGTGGAAATTTAAGAGTACTCAAATTTATATTATTTATTTCATCTGATTTTTTTAATGTATCAAGTCCATTATAATTATATTATGTTGAATATAATGGTTTCTTACATTCTTCTTATTGTTAAAAAAATAATAAATCATTTTATTCGTAGAAGAAAATTAATGCTTGAAATATAATTTTCTTGTTTAATTACATTGGAAAGATATATTTTTAAATCATTTAACGGAATAAAAAATTAATTTACAAATTGTTCCATTTCTCTTGATGCATGTTCAAATTATCAGTATGCGCTGTACTAGTATGTACACGTGGTTCTAATGTCCATACGTTGTAAATAAATTTTCATAACACGATGTTACACCTGTATTCTTCCCTTTACCTAACCTAGAGTTATGCTCAAAGGAACGAAGCTCCACTACTGTTACCTCAAAGCCTTGGAAGATGTTGCCCGATCTATTTAACGTGTTCCAGTTGCCTTGATTTGAACTCACTGACATGACGCTGTAATCAACCAGGCTACCGTACATACGCGGAATGGTTTGATTGACATTTAAGAAATGTCTTTGAGTAGAATAAATAAATATCAAATGAGTATTAAATTTTATTTAAAAAATTTTATGATAGCTAAAAGGTAAGATAGATTATGAATATTAATGAACATGCTTTTATTATGAAATGCAAACATTATCATTTGAATCAAATATTATCCATAGATTTATCTTTTAGTATGTAATCATGGTAAGAGGATATGTGTGCGAAAAATATATACATGCATATAATAGTCATTTAACATATAATGATTTGAAATCACTCCTGTGTTGATTAAACATGTCAATTAAATCTAAAGCAATCATTCAAATAGAATGCATTTAAAAGTACTTTTATTGTAATGGAATTTAATACGATTTAAAATGTTTATAATACAATTGTTGACACAATTTTATCACTGATACAATAGATTAATCACTTAATGAAAAAAGACATTTAAAATAATTATATCTGTAAAAATATATTTAATGCATTGAATTTAATCAATTTAATTTTTATTGGATCTTTTTTACACGTAATTAAGTGGAACTAAACGTCATCGATGTGTATAAAACGTAATTAGATTTTAATATTTATGAAAAAAAATTATTTTATATTTACACTTTGTTTAAAAAATTTGAGTAAAACATCGGATTTATAATATTCAATTACATTTAGAAAAAGTTGCTTCTTATAAGAATTTCTTTTTCTGAATTACTTCACTCTTTTATCACGAACAGAGTTTGGAAAACTCTTGGTTTGGCTGAAGTTTTTATAGATGATAATGTTTTTATATTTATCCCATGGGACTTATCATCTACGTGCATTATTTTATATTTTTGACTATTCACATATAAAATATTTCATTCTTTGGCAATTATGGAAGAAAATTTAATATACAAGAAATAAAAATTTCAAAATAAGTATGTAATTTTAGTTTTTTGTGAAATTTATAGACTTTAGATTTATTAGGATAATGAAATAGAAATTCGTTTGCTTTTATGTTATTTTTATTTAGGTTTATTTTAAATGTAAGTCAATATTTACGTTAAATCTTACTTTAATTAATTACTTCAAAACTTTTAGTCCTTTTTCAAAATTGATAAGTAAGCCAATCACGTAAATATGAAAACATTTTGATAACATTAATGTCTCAACTTGCCAAATTTTTGCTATAAATTTTCATTTAAAAATGTATTAAATTGGTGTTTTAAAAAAATTACCACTGAAAGAACAATAGAAAAAATTATTGATGCTTATATTCGGAATAAATTATTTACTATAACAGACATTTTAAAATTTTAAGATTATTTAGAATAATCAAGCGTTTTGTGTAATTTATTGAATAATTTGATCTGTTAAACAACAAAAGTGCTTCATTGTTATTTATTTAAGTTACAATATTTTGTAATTATTAGTCACTGTTATCACAGTGAAGAAAAAGTATACTTAGGCAATTTACAAATATTTCCTTTGTTTAATTTCTAAGTACGTTTTATATAATTATTGCATCATAAGTATAGCACAAGAAGCAAATAATGATATAACAATCACAAGACGTTCCATTCCTTAAAGACTTCTATTATGCTTATAAGTATTTTTAGTAAATTAGCATAATATACACTTGAATATAATAAGCTTTTTATATAAATTATATCTTGATTAATGAATAATTTGTCTTCATTTAAGATTTATTTATTGTATAAAAAATAAAACTTTTATGATGTATGAGAACAAGTTAAAGTGAAAAAGCAAAATAAAGCTTTTTCATTATTACATAGAAAATATATATATAAAAAAAAAATATCCCATCAAATTTTAATGATATAAAATAGGTTTTAAAAGATAATTTCAATTTTTAAATACATTACATAAGGATAGTTCTAATAGAATGCTTTGTTGTTGTTGTCGTGTGCCAGCCAGGCTGGCAATATGGGGTGCGCTGCTCCACTTTTCCAATTGAACCATATTTGGTGTGGAGTCCGACTTCCTCAGTGCACACATGCCATAGGGACCCGTTTATAGGGTAGGCAACCATTCACACACAAAGAAAGGACAAAGACAAGAAAATGAGAGAAAGAAAGTACATCCATGCCCGAGCCAGGATTTGAACCCAGGTCCCACCCATCTGTAGTCAGGTACGCTAACCACTAGACAGGTTGGGTGGCAATAGAATGCTTTAATTACTACAAATGATTCCTTTTCATTTTTGCTTTGAAATGTTTACCTTGACTAACTGAAAGTGTTTTTATAGTAAAAATATGTATCACCTGTAACGCAGCTCCTAGCATTCTAACAGACGCTCTCTCCATCTTTTTTTTTTTTTTTTTGTTACTTACAAACTTAGAAATAAAATTTGTTTTTGTTAAGTAAGCAAAGGAAAAATAAGTATGAACTAAATTAAAGTAATCAATACATAAAACCAGCAAATGGAAAAATAAAGAAGTTTATATTTGTTTCTTGTGAACTCAAGAAGGACGCAGCCTCGTAACTTTCTTATTTTAATAATGGTGGGCACTGGGTGATTAACCCTTCGACACACCAAGTGTTGCTCTGATTTAGCGTTACCCAGTGGGCACCTGTGAACCAAGTCACACAACCCCAAACCCGTTTATTGGTCGAGCCACAATCATACATCATCTCAAGAAACACAGAAAGAAAGAGAAAGTACATACATGCCAGAGACGGGATTCGAACCCAGGTCCTCCCCCATCCGTAGTTAGGTACGCTAACCACTAGACAGTGTTGTTGGCTCGTAACTTTCTTATGATGAATAAGAATAGAATAATCATTGTAAGTATTTTTTCAATTTAAGCATGTTATTATTTTTGATTTTTTACCTTAATATATGAAAGTTTTGCGATATGACTCAACTAAAAAAATGAGACTGCAGTTTACAGGATATCCCAAGATTTCATAGTTGCCACCAGCAAAAGATCTTTGGATTCAGCTGCTCATTTATAATGATAGTTTAATGTCGGGATTCTGGCATTTCTTTCACGTTGTGAGATGAAGGCAGTTTTATAGTAATTTTATTCACGATTTAAACGGGGAAAGATGAATGGAAGAATGCGATGAATAATGATTGTCCACATCATACGACTCTATTGAAGTGGTATAAAGAATTCAAAAGGAGACTTTGTACTCTGAAGCATGCTGAGAGTCCATAAACATCAGTGACAGAAGTAAACAGTTTAGTTGTAATGAAAATAGCAGGCAGAATATATATTTCTGGTTCTAAAAAATTACACCGTTGAATGATTTTACTTACGCAAAACACATAAAAAGAAGAGGTTGAAATGTCCTTATTCATTCATTTCAACTATATATCAATAAAACACACCTGAAGTATTCAATAAAAGAAACCTTATGCAGTGGAATTTTTCTCTTGGAAGTATTTGTAAGGTTGTAGTTTCCTCAAAATATCGTAATGTCCCTCGAAAGCGAGGTGGAAATGCTTGGCAGCAGGATTTGATAGAAACAGGATTATTGCCTTTTCATAACATGAATTACCATTCCGTGATGTCATTACGACTAAGGAATCGATTGAGAGCCAAAATCAACCACATTTAGGACTCCACAAACCCCCCTTCAACCATTAAAACAGCTATTGTCAGGTTGGTATTGTAAAACTAAAAGCACGGCATGTAACGCCATCTCTCAAGAAATAACAACAGGTAACTGACCTTTGTTTTGTTGTATCCACTCCCGAAGTTTTTGACAACGTAGGAATAAGGCAATGGTAAAGAATCTTAATGTCTACTGGACAAATTGCTTTACTATGTCACAAGAGAGGAAAACCGCATAAAAACAAAGCACATACATTGACAGGCATCTATACAGAAGGACTTATAAGTTATTTAATATTATTCTTAAGTTATAGAGCTTAATAACAATCATTTTAAGACATGATAATTTCTTAAATCGTAAGGGTTTTATTTCTCCAACAAATGGTTGAGGGAATTCAATTTCTATAAATCATGGCAATAAAAATTTCCACCAATTCCCCACTTAAGCGAAAAAATATATGCAGTATAAGCTCTTTCTATAACTACCATAATCATGTATTTGTGAAAAGTATGGAGTTACTCTAATAAATTTCATGATTTATTCATATTCTTTTCATAATAAATAATTGTATTTTAATCCTACCAAAAAATTGAGAATAGAATATGAAATTGAGCTATAAGAAAATGACATCTTCTCAAAATAAAATTTCTCCCTATTTATTGGCAACAAATGAGTACAAAGACTACATTTTCATTATATTCAAAGGCATCATCTTCAGATTTCTAAAGTGTTGACTCTATAAATATAACAATATTATATTTTAGTATTTAAAGAATATATTAATAAACAAAACGGCAAAAATGTATGAATATATTCTAAAAATATTTTTAACTAAAGCACATTTATGAAACATGATATAAGATGTTTAATCAAAAAATTGTATTTCTTGAATGAAAAACAATTGTTTCTGGAAGTAAAACGAACTGGCGTTGTTGCTGAATCCTATTCAGAAGGTTTTTCGTTGAATGTGTTCCTCAATAATTTCATAATGTTATAATTTATGAAATTAATTCGCCTTGCGCAGCTTTTAATTTATACTTCAAATATATCTAAGCATTTTAATATTATTTCTCCAACCTTCATTCATCAGATTATGAAAATATACACTTGAAATACTCCTCTTGTTTTGGGGAAATAATATGTGTGTGTGAATACACTGAATTCTAAATTTTCATTCTATTGTTATTATCAATGGTACTACAAGTAGAATATAATCCTGTTTTCCTTCCATTCATTTCTTTCAATTTTCTCACTAGCATGTATTTTATTCTTGTCTGAGACTAATGAATATACATTGGATGACCCGAATAATGTAAAATTCGTATAGAAAGTGCCTCATGTGACATATAATATAATGAGTGAGTACCATCGCCGCGGGCACCAACAATCCAGTGAGAAAGAGTGTTGACAATCTTCCACTCACTTACCGCAGCAAATGTTGCATCACATTTTTAATCTTAAGAGTGGACATGAATACATGTCCTCTCTTTTATGGATACTTATGGAGCCTCTTTAAGTCCATGTATGTTGACAAATGGACCAGATGAAGCACCAATGCAATACGGAATCCTTCATTCTGGTTTGGGGATAGATTGGATTTTGCTGAAGATTAGCACACGTAAATGCATGACGCAATGGGGAGAAAGTGAATTCTTCCGAAGACAGAGATGTTTTCATTGAAGCGGAAACAAATGTTTTTTAATGCTTTTTAAATTATATTAAATTTTTTTTCTCTCACAAGGAGAAACTCCTCGGCAGCTTGGCTGAGATTTATTGTACGGTCACTCTTGGCGCGAGTTTTCCACATTTGGTGATAAAAAGCATTTTCTGACAACCCAACTAATTCCGACCAATAGCAAGCAGATGACGGATTCCAACCAATCAAGCGATATTTTTGAATATTCTATTTATTTTTAGACCTTGTGAAAATGGCGAGATTTTTGGCTACTTTTTGAAAAAATCCCGAGAGTGACCGTTCTGTAAATCCTCACCGGCAGCTCGTCTCCACATATTTTGTTTAGACAATTCCTTTCCAATTGTATTTGTAGAAACTATTTTTTTTAACCTTCATTTACCTCATCATATATATTATATTCGTATTATAAATATTTTTATTTATACTAAATATATAATTTTTCTATCTGTATATATGCATGCGCACACAAAATATTTTTATACATCAAATCATAAATTTCACATATTTTTGTTTTCTTATGGATAATGATGTAATACTTCTAAATTAAAATTACAGATATTAAAATATGCTGTAATTTTAATTTAGAAGTATTACGGCTCTGATCCCAACTGAAGTGAAGTGAGGAATTTTTTAAAAATGTCCGTAAATTATACTTACCAAATTCTTTTTCCAGTTTAACTAAATAAAAAAAATTAGGAAGTTAAATATGAAATTATGAAACTGTGTTCAATATCACGCAAAATGATTAAAAATATAAATATAATTCAAACCTTGAAAGGAAATATTTTTGGATTGGAATAATATTTGTTAATTTTTGTCTTTATTTTGGTCGAGTTAAGATAAAATTCTAATAAACCTCTTTAATTATTCTACTTATGGTACACTAAAACACAAATTTTGATTTTTTTTTTTTTAACTTCAAGGAAAATGTACTGCAAAAATATTTACAAAAGGCTCTAAATTAATGAAATCTTTTCATAAAGCATTTTGAATTTAACACAAAAAATTAATCACATATTTTCACATAAAGAATGAAATAAAATCCAACACAATGAAAGTTTTGTGAGTATAGAATTTCTGTATGTTTTTTTATTTTTGCTATGTCAAATAAACATATTTTACAGCTACAGTTCAAATCTAGTATTATATGAAAATTTTTATATGATAGAGAGCTTGTTTGAAATCACATAGCGTAAATTAAATAAAATTTTAGAGATGAAGTTGCGAATTTTCGTTCTTTTCAACTGAACATTGTGGATTGTGATTATGACAGGATGATTGTTTCTGGTTAACTTAAAATAAAACACTGTTTTATTACAAAATTTTCATTACAGCATTTGTGATTAATTTAAACATTAAGGAATATTGTTTTAAATGGTCTATGTATATACCCAATATGTTTACTTTAAACAATAAACCATTCTAATTTGGAATATTTCTAATTACACGAAGAAAATTGTGGTGCTTTTAATTCCTTTAAAAATCTCCATCTACACATAACCATTATAACTCAATCTACGCATAACCACACATAGAGAAATTAATTTCTCCATCGGCTTTTTCCATTTTTAGCTTTCTAATTATTTAAATTATAACGTCTAGTTTTAATAACGTAAAAATAATAATATTAATTTAAATTATAACGTCTAGTTAGTATTTTTGTTAAATATAAAAAAATCATGGATTAAATATGAATTATTTATATTAGATAGTACGATGACTCTTATATATTTAAAAAACAACAAGTATAAGCATTGCATTATTTTAATAAGAATTTTTTATCATTATTTAAAATAATATAACCATTATTTTAATATTATTTTCATATAATTGAGATATTTCACATGAATTTCTCATAGTGACTACTCACCTGCATCGGATTTTGGGTTGAACTGAAATATATGAATTAATTTCATAAATAAAGGTAATTATTATTTACATATTTAATACAAAAATGAAATAAAATTTTGCAGAAAGTCAAATATTAAGGTTTACCTTAAATTCAAACTATATTTAGTAATACTTTAAAATGTACTCTTGCAAAATGATTTCTTAAAAATTTAAAAATAAATTCCAAATTTTAATAATGAAAAGAAATTGCTTAAAATACTTAAGTAAGATAGAAGTAACTTCCATATCATCAACAACTAAAGATTTTACAATGAACATAATTAACTGAAATAACCATTATGTTACAATTTTAAGTTAAAGCGATTAAAAAATTTAATGTGGAAAAAAATGGTACATCCATTTTCATTGGTGGAGAAAAAATTAGGACCAAATAAATAAAAGTTTCTTCAAATTTATTGGTAAATCATACTGTATTATAATATATTATATTAATTATGATTTGCAATCAAAATTGAATGTACCTATAAGAACAAACACCGAATTTTAGTATTTATATATCTCTGGCAAAGTCATTATAAAATAAACACATTTTCATTGAAGTCATCCAATTGTAAAATGAATTCAATAAGATTGTAAGAAATTAAAAATTATGTAATTTACAAATAAATTTAATATATTGAATTATAATTTTTTTTCAGTTAGAATTTAAAACAGGAAACAAATTATAACTTAATTTTCGGAATATATGATTAAGAAATTCTATTTTCAAAATTCGATTTTAAGAATAAAAGTGTGAAATATTTCATTAAAATCTTGATAGTTTAGTAGTCAAATATGCAAAATTGCATCTTATAAATATTTGTATTGATAAATAAAAATAATTTGAAAAAAAAAAAACTTTTGTGAAATATTGAAGTAAATAAATTTGCATACTTACCCACTGTAAAAAGTATAAACGTATGATTAATTATGCTTATTTAAGGGAGATAAACAAAAAAAAAAGGAGATAAACTACGATAAATAGTTACTCAAAGGAACTCAATAATGTCAACTTTAGAGGCGTTATTTTAGAATCCAAGTCTACATAAATTAGACAAATTTTAAATTTAGGATAAATTGTTTTATAAAGTGGCAATAATTTATATTGGAACATATTTTAATAATTTAAAATAATTAAAAGTATTTCACAAATTATTTAAAAATAATACAATATCGTACTAGAATTCTAACATTTACTACTTCTAGTTTATGCGCATGTATTAAATTAAGATTATTGTGCCTCTTTTAATGATTTTTATGGTTGAATAAAGAAAAGTTTATTTGCAAATTTAAAACTATTACCTTGTTTAAAACTTTTAATTTTTAAGTATGCAAATAATAAAAAAAAAATAACAGTTACAGTTGCAATATCAAGGAGTAAATAATAACCTGATAAAGACTTGATACAGAAGTGTTGACGATGTTTACTTTTTGGAGTTTTTGTGGGACAATTTCGCCATACGTATTTATTAAAGATGATAAAAGAAAAGAAAGAAGCACAATGTAAAAGGAAAAAAATGTTTTCAAAAAGCTATTCGATTCGAAATTAATTGACTTCTCTCATGTTATCATTAACAAATCACTTATTTCATGCAACAATATCAACTTGTTATATTTTAGATTATTAGCTGCAAAAACTGCTGGACATTATACGATATTTTTATTTCTTTTACTCGAAAAAACGATTGCAGCAGACCATACATAGAAATAAATGGTAGTAAAAATTGCATTTCATAAATATTTGCCTTTATTTTTAAGATATATAAAATATAAAAAATTACATTTTCAAATTATCTAAATATCTATACTGTACTTATAGGCTGTAAAAAATATCAAAACATTAATTATGCATATTTAAGGGACATAAACAAGATTTTATGAGACTCTAAAACTTCAGTAAATTGTTACTCAAAGAAACTTAAATGTGAAAACTTCAAAAGAGTGACTAAAAATCATGCATGTCTACATTGATCATGCCAATATGGAACAAATAATTCATGCATATTCACAGGAGATGAATGAAATAGCATAACACTAAAAATATTTCTTCGCATATATTTCTAAGTGCTACTGCATATACTATATTAATTATGACTTGCATCTCGATTATTCAATGTACCTATAAGAACGAAATACAATTTATAGTATTTATAAATCAGATTGATGTCTTGCCAATATGATTATTTTAATGAACTTTAAATTCTCAACCGTTTAATAGAAATATTTAATAAATATCGAAAAGAAAGGAAATTATATCATTTGCAAATGGCTTTAAAATATAAAAATATAATGTTTTTAAATTAAAATTTGAAGCAAATTACATTTTTCTTCTTCAGGAAAAATGATTAAGAAGTTCTATCTTCAAAAATTGTTTTTTGGAAATGTTTCATTAAAATTTTGATGGTCAAGAAATCTCATATGCAAAATTGCATCTTAAAAATATTTGAATTGATTAATAAAAATGATTTGAAAAAAAAAACATTTATAAAATATTGAAACAAAATAAATTATTATACTTACAGCCTGTAAAAAGTGTAAACGTATGATTAATTATGTATATTTAAGGTAGATAAACAACTTTACCACACTTCAAAACTACGATAAGTAGTTACTCAAAAAAACTTGTATGAAACTTGAACTTAAATGTAACAACTTAAGAGTCGTTATTTTAAAACTTCTGTCCACATGAATTAAATAAACTTTAAATTTAAGATAAATTATTTTTATAAAGTGGCAATAATTTATTCAGGAACATATTTTAATAATTTAAATTAATTAAACATACTTCAAATTTTTTTCAAGATTCTGCGTCATTTCTGACAACAATGATTTGCGCTGTTGTGTGATAGAAAGATAAAAAAAATTTAGAAAATGTTCATACTTTATAAATGATTAAAAAGTTAAAAATATAATTACTTAAAATTTTATTTAAATACTCTGAAAACAATGTACATTTTACAATTTTTGCATAATGTTTTGCATAAAAAGGAAGCATGAAGGCAGTGAAATGAACATTATGTGTCTGCTGTGATCAGATATGCTTTGCAGTATATAAATTAAACCTTCATTTACCAATATTTTCTGGTAAACTGATATTTTCTGATGATTTTGCAGAAATATTTGTTCTCAAATTAAATATTTATTGTGAATTTTTATAGTTAAATCACATAGCGAATTAACAGTATAATTCGTTCATTAACCATTGTGTTTTAATATTTCATTTTTAAAATATTGATTAAATATGATAATCAAAAAATTAAAGTATGGAAAATATATAGTACATGCATATTCACTGGTTGAGAATGAAGTATAAGAGTGTATAAAAACGTTTCTTCATATTTATTTCTAAATGTGTTTTTTTACTGTATTTTCTAGATTAATTTCTAGATTTTTTATTGTATTTTCCAGATTGAATTGCATCTCAAAAGTTCAATGTACCTATAAGAACGAAATGAGAATTATAGTATTTTTAAATCACATTGTTTATTAATTAATTAATTGTTCATATATATATATATACATATTTTAGCGTTTGGCTATATGGAAGCAACTCATAATAATTAATCCCCTTCCAGTCCCACCAAATGCATAGCAGAACCTTCCTGGCCGTTAGTCCTGGTTTGGCCATCGTTTGAGGTGCTTCACCGCTCTTTGATCACGATCATTTTCGCACAGAGTTATCGTATGTGATCCATTTCTCATCTCCAGTCACCATCCGTTTAAGAAATGGGTCTATCTCATTCCGTTTGGCCAAGTCTTCGCAGATGGAAATTCGATCCATCATGTTTTTTTCTGTTAATTGGTGTGGCACCTAAACATCGAGCTTCTTTTTTAATCCAGCTTTGTGTAAATGGTTTAAAACTGTTTTATGGTCGATTTTTAGCTCCTGGGCGATGTTACGACTGCTAACATGCCGGTCAAGTTAGATCATTTCTCTGATTTTATTGACAGTTTCGACGACCGGCGTACCTGTGCGAGGTGCATCTTCAACAACAAAAATTCCTGAACGGAATCTACGAAACCAAAATTGCACAAAGTTGGCTGTTACAATATCGGAACTATAAACACCATTCACAATTTTAACCACCTGGCTTGCATTTTCACCTTTGTTAAAGAAAAACTGTAAAATGCACCAAATTTTCTCTTTGTTCACTTCTATTTTTAACACCCTGTAACTCACAACTGAATGCACCAAACAAAAAACAGCAATAGAATTTTTTTTACTGCGAAATGTCACCTTTCCAACGAGCATAAATCTTAAATTGTTTGATCGATACTTTCCGAGAAATCTATCAAAACAGCCATCTATCGAAAAAATAATGGATTTATTTTTCCCCAACCTAATATGATGACTGATAAAAAAAAACTGACTATTTTATTATATTTTGTAAAAAAAAAATTATTCAACAAAGTAGTTTTACTACGAATTTATTTTTAATACGAAGAAAGTTCCATTATCCTTTAATAAAACAATTACATGGACCATCGATATTCAGAATCAGATAGGAAACGGAAAAACTTTATTTAAATAGTTTTATAGTGTGCTGTAAATGGTTTGAAGTTACCCTTGACGCTGATATTTGAAATTAAAGCAATTCCAAAATAAACACTTCCTAAAGATATGAAATGAGGGTAACTGACAAAGGCTGAAGGAATTAAGCAATTATGATGTCATGGCTATAGTTTATTTGGCGAAAACCTGAAAATTTCTTTTTTCAACCTACAGCTTCTTCAATTATGGACTCTAAGAAGTTCATATAAAAGAGAAATTTAAAAATGTCTTGAAGTCCGCATCTATTAAAATTCCTTATTATAAATGGAGGACTTGCTAAACTACTACAGGTTTCAGACTTTGGAATAAATTTATCGCTTGAATACAATTTTTTTCAATATTTAGGAAACACTAGATTTTCTATGACGAAAAGAATTTTACCGAAACTAGAAATCTGCAACATGTATAATTTAAAAACATTTTTTTTTAAACTAGAACCTGACAGCATCGAAGTTACATTAAAAAACGCATTTAAAAATGCGAATTTGCTGATAAAAAGAATCCCGATAATGAACATTCCATATCTCAGGGGTGGCCAAACTTTTGGGATCCGGGGTCTACTCCATATTTAAAAAATCGAAGGCTGTCTACTAATGGCAGAGCTAAATTAACGTACATATTTATTTTCGGTAACAAGAAAATATGGTTAATTAAGTAATCTTTCTAATAAAAAACTTAATATTAATATTTACAAAATAAAAATTTACTGATAATCAAAGTATTCATACATCAAAAACTGACCATCCTATTCACTTCGTTTAGTTGAAATTTGGGACAGTATATCTGCGACAAGTTTATCATATTGCGGCTAGTATGAGCTTATTGCAATGCTTACACACGAAATTAAATGTTCATCTGTTAATTGTGACCAATGTTTCTTTTTTTGTTCATAGTTGAGAAAGCAGATTCGCAAAGATACCTCGATTCAAAGTATGATTTCAAATATAAAATCAATTTGTAAATATTCAAAAATGTTTCCTCAGAAATTAATTTCCAAAAATCAGTATGTCTTATTTTTTCCCTATAATGTTCTATTTTTTTAGATACTCCATCAATGTTGATATTTTCATTTGATGGAAATATTCTAAAATTGAGTATTTCTTTCAACCTAATTAAATCAGCGAATCTTCTTTCAAATTCTTCAAACAAAATAAGTAAGTATTAAGCGAAGTCTTCGAGGTCTCGGTTTGGATTATGGATGCACTCTTCCTCCATGTTTTTGAAGTTTCTTAATTGAGATGCATACCTTTCTATAGTTTTTTTTAATACTTTAATCGTGCTCATCATGTCAATTTTAGGTTTTAAATCATAAATCTTTGAATCGTAAATTTTTGCACAGTTTGTTTTGGGTTTTAAAGCGTAGGTTGAAGTAAATTTTTATTTTAAATTATTCATTGATTCTATGTCATAAGTCATAAATTAAATTTTTAATATCCAAAGTCGTTATCGGAATGGTCGCGTGGACTAACTAAAATGTCTCCGCGGTCTACCAGTCGACCGCGGTCGACATCTTGGGCACCCCTGCAATATCTGTTGTGGGTTCAATTGCGGTTTAGGTCCCCATCTTTGCCAACTCGCGAATATGAAGCGCTTTTTCACGCATGCTCATTAATTACTCTTTTCTTTCAGTCTTTTTAATGGTCGCTAATGAAGTTTTACTTTGAAATAGCGGTAGAATTTTCTCCATGGCATCGGCGCGTTTTTGAAAACGCGCCAAGCAGGGGACCGAAAGCACATTTTCCAATCTGTTGACTGACATATTACAATAAAAGAAAACTTGATTTGATTTTTTCTCCAACCGGATGAATCAAACTTTGAAAGTTTCTAGTTATTTTTAATAAATTTAGTAATCTGCAAAAGTTTTAATTTTTTT
>JAPDSC010156487.1:22188-35632 GCA_026290005.1 Latrodectus geometricus | reverse complement strand
GAATACTTATACAAATATGTTCATTGAAAATTAATTAAAAACTATCTTTTCTAAATTTTTCATTAAGAGAATAAGTTTAAATGAAAAAAATCTTGATGATTTATTCAAAAGAAATAAAATATTTTTTATTCAATTTGTAAGCAGCTTAGAAAAAAAATAATTTTAGTTAAGTTGTAAATTAGGAAATAGTTAAAGCTTTTATATATATGCTACTGGAATATATGTTGAAAGAAATCCTATTCATTGAAACCTAAAATTCAGTGAACACAAAAATGTAAAACCTTAATATTTTGTATAGGTAAAGCATTTAAATTGAAAAATAAACTAAAAATGTTTGCTTAAAGAAAACCAATTTCAATAATTTCTTAATATTGGTACATTTTAATAGGAATAAAAATATTTTGCATTAAACTAAAGAAGAAAATAAAATAACAAAAATTCATTTTTCTTTGTTTTACAAATGATGTTTAAATCTCAATGTTTCAATATGTTTTATACCAATGTTGAATAGTAATGAAATCATCACTGACACATATTTTAAGATATGTTCTCTTTCACAAAATTCTTTCTAAAATTTTCAATCCCAGGTCACGTTTCGATTCTTTTCAAGGCTGCAGCAGAGCCAAGTACAGAAGCCGATCAACTTCAAGAAGCTCCAAAATTTTATGAACAAATCACGTCTCTGGATGAATGTATTTCCAAACACGTCCAGCAATTTTTCGTGGTAAGATATCAACACATACATAGATATTTACTAACGTTTTCAGATGAATTATTTGCATATAAGACAGGTCTATTTTATACAGCTGAACTGTGATTAAGGTACTTCCCATTCTTTAAATGGTATGTTCAATGGGAAAAAAGATCCTAACATAAAATGATATATTTTTTATATTTAAATATATTTAGCGTGAAAATTTCATATATTTTCAATCATAAACTTAAAATGTCTTATTGAGTATTTATATAACTGTCAACATTTGCATTTTAAGTTAATATAATTATTTCTATTCGAAAATGAATACGGAGCAACTTTCTCTAACTTTACACATAAATTTACATTAAATATAAATTTAATATTTTCGTTAAATAATCTCAAGTTAATAATGATAATTAAACAAATTAATACTTAAAAGATAATAGAAAGTTTACAAGTAATTAAAATTAGGTAAGAAGTTTATAAAATATATTTTTAATTCGACGTTGATTGCTAAAAAAATAAAAGCACCATTATGTGTAATGCTTTGTCACCTAACTGGGGACAGAATCAATTTTTAATGTTTACCACCTAACTTACTTTACAGAAGAACTTTTCAGAGGCAGTTGGCCGTATTCACAATTCTCAATGTAGAAACCAGGAAAGCATCCAATAGTTCACCCAGGCAGACGTATATGCAAATGACAATAGTGTCATGTTCTTCTTTCATTGCACAACAGTAATTGAAACAAAGCCCGAAAATGACTTCTTCAAAAATGAATCTTAAATCACTGTCCTACCTACTGATTACGTTGAAAAGTATCAAATTCAAATTGAAAATATAAATTGAATTTCACTGATATTTTTTATATAGTTAACTAAACAAAAGATTTCACATATATGACAAATGAAATACATACTTCAGTGTGTAATTATCATGCAAATTTCCCTGTAGTTCACAATGAGTGGATAATACTGCTTATGTATAAATTATTAATTTTTGGTATTATATGTTTCTCAATTGAGTTTACAAATGGCTTTCTTTTGAGTAATTAATTAATATTATTGAAATTTCACTTATAGGAAAAAAAAGTATAAATATAGATGTACATTACTTTTTAAAATATTAAAAAGGAAAGCAATGTCTCTAGTGCTAAGAATTATTTAGCTCTAAAAACATTGTTTTTCTTACTGTATTATTACTATATAAGTATTACTTACTGCTAAGTTTCAACAATGTTGAATTTTTGTACCTAGATTTGCTCTTTCTTTCAGACGTGCAGTGTTCTTCCGGAATTTCTCATTGTGTAAAAATTTTAAAACTTTCTTTTAAATTTTAAAATAAATTTTAAAATAATAAAACTTTCTCTTAAAAATTTTAAAACTTTTCTTGCAAGCTATAAGTTCTTTCAAGTAATTTTATTTAATTTATTATATATATTTGCATAAATTGAATAAAAATTGCATATTTTAGTAGTTTATTAAAATATTTACATATTAAAAACAATGAACTTTATTATATTTCATATTCATATCAATTTCCACCAAATTTTATTTCTAAAAATTATCAAAAGCATAAGCAATGAAAATATCTTATCTAATATACAATAATAATAACAGATTAATTTTAAATATATAATTAATACTATGATGCATTTTATATTTTCATGATTCTTTGTTTCCAATGTATTTTTATTGTCAAAATTAAGAATTAAAATATCCTATCCGTATTAAATATTTCTATAAAAGTTTTGAAAAATTATTAACATAATATTAAACTTTTCGAAAATTCAAATTGCAAAAAATTGAATTATTTATGAATTGTATGACATAGAAATTAATAATAAGAAAAACATATTCTGTATTCAGTAGATGTGTTATAAACTTTTCATACGGTGTTTTATATTATACGTGTTTTATATCATAAGGTTCTTCTAATTTCTTTCAAAATTATTATAGATTTTGTACCTTGCTTTAAAATTCCACATGGGGAGTTATACTATACATAATTTATTTTCATTTTTGTAATATCTTTCAATTTTATCTCAAAACTTTTAAGTATATTGCTTTAAAATTTAATCTATTGCAGAAAGCATATTCCATTGGTTAAGAAAAGAAGTTGATAAAATAATAAATGAAAAAAGTGGTATAATAATAAATTAATATTTTTAAAATACTGAAATAATTATAATATGAGTTTAAGTAATCAATTTATAACAGTTTATGTAATAAATTTATTCATAAAATAAGGATAATAGTTACCCAATATTTCTAACCATTAAAGATATTTTAATCTCACACAAAGCCAGTTATATTTATTAAAAATTATTTTTGTTAATATTTAAATATGAATCTATATTTTTACTGTCATAATTATTTTATAATTATGAAAGACATGAGACTATTTTAGATAAAAGTTAAACAAATGGGTACATTATCCAGTTCAATATAGTACATTGAAAATAAAAAAAATAATGAACAAAATTCATTATTAGTACAAAAATTAAAATGCATTTACACATAAATTAAATGTTAAAGTGAATTAAATTATATTTCTAAATATAAAAAAGAAGTTTTTCCTTTTATAATAAAACTGATATTAAATTTACTTATTGTTTTAGAGATTCTAAATTGTATTATATCTTTTCCGAATAAATCTTTTATTTTCTTTAATAAATTTAAAATATATTTTCAAAGGAATATGAGCTTCAGGAATAATTAACGAACAGTATATTCATTTTAAATAAATATCACAATTTGTATTTAAAATTAAATAAAAACAAATAATCCTTATTCTTTCAAAATTAGTCTCGTTTAAACTTGTCTCAAAACTTGATTTTTCTCTTGATAATGGTATTTATATGCTATGCGCAAGAAATGACTGTTCTCTCTCTCTTTATTGATTGCGATCTAACAATTTATATTTTAAATTACTAAAGCACATATTTAGAAAAATTATTTTTATTAATTATTCCTCTATCTATAAATCATAGGAAATTAATCTTTTTTAATGTCATTAGAAATAAATTCTTAATATTCATTGGAGTAATATGAGTACTAATAAATATACTAATTTTACTATATCCAAATACTAATTTTACTTGGATTAAAATCAATTTTTAATCTTCTATCTACATATATATTTAGAGAAGTTAATTTATTAATCCCTAAAAGATACTTAAGTTATAAAAAACAGTTTAACAGCATAGCTTTTTCTAAAATTAGAAATGATAATAATAGAATATTATCTAGATAGTTTTACAATTTATTTATTCTTTATTGTAATTATAATAATTCATTTTTTATTTTCATAAATTAAATTTCTAATTGATAAACAAGATAAGTCATTATAATATTTAATGTTAATATTTTCATTTTCTGATTATATCGTAATTATTTGCATAAATATGTTTCAATATAATTTAATAGAGGAAAATCATCAAGAACTTAAATTTTGGAAAATAAATCATAAGTCAATATTCTAATATTCAAAATAAGAGATTTAATTCCAGTAACTTAGACGATTTTTTTACGAATATCATACTTTTTACTGACTTGAATCAATTCAATCACACCGAAATTTAAAATTAATCTAAAAATAAAAGTTCTATTATACTAGTTGAATTACCAGGAGCAACAACAGTATATTATTATTTTATTCAGTAAAAATAAGTTCGATCTGTTAATCTTTAAAATAAAAAATATTTCGAAATCAGAGTATAAAAATAAGTTTTGTAATTTTAATATTTTCGATTTTTGAAAATATAGAAAAAACACTCATTAAAAACATTCATAAAAATTTGTTATTATGCATAATACAATGTAAATTCTCTAAGGTAAAATAAATACTTTTAATTTAATATAATAATGTTAGCTGTAGAATAGAATAAAAAAATCATTATTTTAAAGAAAATATTTTGTTAATGTTCACGAATAAACAAATCCCATAAATACAACTGTGATGTTAAAAATTGAATACTTTTGAAAAGTCTGCTATATTTCATAAATAATTATTGAAGGCACAAAATCAATGATGTTTTCATTGTATATTTTATTTTTTTTAGAATTTATATAAAAAATTTCTCGCACATTATGCAATTACACAGTTTTGCATTATGCTACTCACATTTTATATGTACAATAATTATGCATATTCTTTGTAACTCTAAAATATATTAATGTACTAAGTACTAGTTTTAACTCTAATAGTCTTTGAAAAATGAACTTCATTTAATAGACATTTCAAGACTATAGTTAAAAGTTCGGTTAAAATAAAGCATTTTTGGTTTATTAAACACATTTAGTTTAATTATTGAACGATAGATTAATAAAAACATCCATGTAAATTATCATATATAATTTTTTAAAAGAGTAAATTACACAAATTGATGATGATAGATCTATATCCATATACCTACTCCTCTCAAAACGAATATAATTGCATATTTTTATATTTTGAACTAGTTAGATAAAATATAAGAACAAAAATTTAAAATTTCATGAGTATAACAAATATGGTAATAAAATTAGTTAAAATTTACAGCTTAAATTAATAGAGGTAATAAAACTACAAGAAGCATACAAGTTTGGAAACTCACCTAAACGAGTTTTAAAAAAATCCCAAATAAAAATTTTAAAATGATAAATGATGAAAATTACTGTTTGTAATACAAATGTATGATGAATAATGTCTGAAAATATTCCTATATTAGTTCTAAAATGAATTTCACAGTAATTTTAAATTGCCAGATGAAATTATTGTTCTGTAATTAAATTGCAAAACGAATAAAATAGTAAACTATCTTGCATGAATTTTCGAATAAATCAGGTATCGGAAATTCTAAACTAAAATCTGTAATTAATATATTTGGTTAAATGGTATGGAAAATAAAATTTGAGACGTTACTGTATGAGTATGAAAATAAATCTGGCAGGAAGAATATTAAAATGTGGTGAATGTAATTTAAATAAGTTATATAGAAGGAATTTAATATAGCCTCAATAAAATCCCAGTTTGAAATAAATAAGAAGTTGCCTTGAAATAGAAATAAATAATTCCCATTCTGATTGAATCATTCTTTTATATTAAAACTTAAAATAACACAGACAGAAATTACTTTTGATACTTTCATAGCAGTAATTTCATAAAAATATGATTTGGATATTCAAATATACCAAAAAACAAGCCAATAAAAATAATTTATCTTTCTCATTCTACTTATCAGAAAGAAAATATACTTGAAAGAGGAAAATACACAAGATATTAAGAGCAAATATTTCATTGGTTTATTTACAACTCTTTTATTATTCATGCCAAAAAATATAAAATTGCATGGAATATACTCAAATAAATGTCACGCTAATATTAAATTATTTATATACATTATAACATTTAAAAATATAATATTTTCAACTATTGAGTATCATATTTTCTGTTGTTTCTATATTTTAAAAAATAAATTGTGATAAGAAAAATACCATTTGCTCTTAGAATGTCATGGTAACTCGCTTAGAATGTCATGATAATATTATATTCAGCCTATACCGCAAAGAAAAATTAATGAGAAATATCAATAATAGTATTATTTCAATCTTGTTTTATTATTAATCCTTTATCTTTTATATAAATATTTACATATACAAATTAATTCTTATTTTAAGAGTCAAGTTCTTAAATAAATATTTCAGAAAATACCATAATTTTTTATTTATTTAAACATTAATATTTTTGTGTAAATATCAGTGAAATATTTTAAGTATCTTATATCCAAATGTATTTTTATTTAATGAAGACATTTAGTGGAGAATGTTTAATTTTTTAATAATACAATTCATTTTCAGTTAAAATAAAAGATCGGATATATATTTTTTATTTTAAAAAATAAAAATTAATCACATCAATTTATAACTCAAGATAAAAAAATAAAGAAAAATCACTCATGACCGTTGACTTTCTTTAAACTTATAACCATTTTAAAATAACTTTTTTTAAAATATCTATGGAACACACATTAGTATGTTTCACAAGCTGCTAAGTATACTCTGGTTATAAAATATATATGGTTAATTGGTCTGTAGTTTAATAAGGTGAATATAGTGTTTCTTAAAACGTTTTTAGATACATAACTTATAAAAAGATTATTCAATAAATTATATAAATTAATACGTAATAGTTTGTCTTTATCTTGTAAACACTAAAAGAATATTTAAAAACGTTTTTTGAAAATCATAAAAATATATTACTTACAAACTTTCATAAGCCATATTACTTACAAACTCATATAGTATATTTCTTACAAACTTTCATTTTCAATTCTAAGGCAACCAATGGGTTGTTTTAGAATTGAAAATCAATCAACCATAAGTTAGAATTGATTGCTCAATTGAATCATTTTGTTGTTAATGACTTTGAGAAGAAAACTTTATCTTTAATTAAATGTTCTTAGTCCATTGATTCTAAGGCCACCATGTTGTTGCTTAAACAAATATTAGAAAGTCACTTTTCTCTCTAAAGCTTTGTAGATAAAATGAGACAACTTTTTACCCAACACTTTTATTTTTAGAAAGTCTTCAATAGTCGTATTTAAACATTTTTTTCTTAGAAAATAGTTTTAATGTGTCAATCGAACAAATTTTATTTTTTGTAAAAGCATTTTGTCACAGAACTAAAAAAAAGTTAAGGAATAAAGATAAAGATCTTTTAAATTTTTTATTACAAATCCAGAAAACCCTTATCGACTTCAAACCTTATATATTTGAAAAAAAAATATTTGGTTTTATGATAAAATTCTGTGAAACGTTTTCTTTTATATTGTTATTTACACAATTTGATATTTATTTCTGAAAATTTGACGTTTATATTATAACGAAATCAAAAGTAAATGAAAAATACATGAAAGCCTGTATTTATTCATAAATCCAAACAAATTTTTTCTTTTAAGAATAAAGTTTTTTAAGGTAGAAACCCTTTATTGTGATAAAACACAAATATTATAAAACTTTAAAGCATCTATAGTTATTAAAACTATGTCATCAACAATATAAAGTGCTAAAGATAATTAAAGGTTGCTCTATTAATATATTACAAATTAATTTGCGAAATATGATTTATTTCAAAAGTAAGAATTAATGGTTTATGAATAATGGGAGAAAGAATTCTAATGCAAACTTCTACTTCTGGTGACATATTTATGAGTCATATCAAAAAGTCTAATTTATAAATATAGAAAGTTCCACTGATAAAACAACAGTGTATGTAGTATTTGATATAAGAACTAAAATTATTTGAGAAGCGAAGTGTATTTAGAGGACCGGAAGTAATGCTAATGAACATAGTAAAAAAATTTTACATTATGCAGCTCATTAAGTACTCATAAAATTCCAGAAGTATCTTAAGGTTAAAATGACATATTTACATGATAATAAGTAAAAGTTAAATATTTTGCAATTTTTCCTTAAATGACCAGCCAAATAGAGAAAAGGTACTTATTCATAATTGTATGATTTTGGATTTTCACAAGAGTAGTAATAAGTCAGCTGCTAACAAATTTATCTGGAATATTTATCCCAAAAATTAGTCATTTGATGACAAAGAATGTGTTCTGAGCTCACAACTTGTTATTTCAAACAGTTCTTATTAATCAAGAAGATCTAACACTTCAGACAATGAAATATTAAAAAAAATGGAAGTGAAAGCAACCTATGTCAAACTATTGAGAAACTATTAAATGTTTTAACTGATATTAGTTTAATTTCATAGAGCCATTATAGCATATTGGTAAAATAAACGGAACAGATATTTGAATATCACGTAATCTGCCTGAATTTATGTAAGCTGACCAATCATCTACACTGAATTTTATTTAGATGGAAAAAAAACTGGAGCTTTTCTTTGGTAACCAAAATATAAAAATTGCAAAGCTTTCCTTAATATGAATAATAACTAAATACTGATTAGTGTTATACTCTATAATGGTACCTTCGATACATAAAGCTCCCGCTCACAATGTCCTCCAAGTGAAATGATATTTCTTGGTGACAGACAAATTAGGAGACATTTTTCTACAGCTTCTCTGATTATTTTATGAGATGTAAATAAATTTTACGAAAATGTAAAATTTATTTACATTTTCAAGGCAATCCTACTGGATGCCCCAATATAGATATTATATATAAGATGCCATCAATTCCTTCTTTATGCCAGTAGGCAGGGCCTAATAGTGTTATAGCCAACTGCGCGCGTGCATTTGGATAAAAATAAAGTATCCCCAAATCTTTTTTGTTATTTAGAAAGGCATCGTGTGTATTGGGGAATGTGATTAAATTGTTATACATTTAGAAGTCATGAAACCTGAAACAACTGTGAATTCAGACAGTTACTGCTAATAATTGAATCAAATAAAAATATTCATTTAAAAATTATCCATTTACTTATTTATCATAGAACTCCTTTACAATATTTCTTTTTTAACTTTCCCTGATTAACCTGCAGAAGCTCAACATGTAAAAAAATATTCAGACACATTACTTAAAATAACGTTCAATACGTTCGTTTTGTTTTCAGATGCCGCAGTAAATATTGTTTTTTCCCAGATGGTTATATTATTTTATTTTGCATCATCAAAATATAAACTCTAACTGAGCAAAAGGAATCCTGTACAAATAAATTAATTAAGGTAGGAAATATTGCATCATTCAACAAATTAAGTTAATTGCATCACTACATTTCTATTTGTTGCGATCTTCATAACACTTAGCCAGTGAAAAAAAAGTTAATATTAAAAATACTAAAGCAAGATATTTTGCTAAAAAGTGTATTGATATTTATCGATCAGGCATTACAAGTTTTTTTACTGGGTGGTAACAGTTTGTTATGTAGTGTGTTGAACCATTGATAAAAATTAAAAACACACTAAAATTTATTTGTTTGAATTCAAAATAAAAAGATAGCATTGCTACTCTTTATAGTATTAGTTTTTAAAATTACGTGAAACAACGAAATTATATTTTCCGAAATGCAAAAAAATGTTGGTATAAAGATAAATTTAGTAAAACTAAAAAATAATTTCATCTTGTTTGCAAATTGAAAATTAAAAAAAAATGAATTCTTATCAATGTTTTTAAATAATATCCTTTTGAGAAAGATATTAATTGAACTCCTCACTAATAATTTAAAACTAATCACTAACTTTTTAAATTTTAATCACTAATTTTTGAATTCAGTTAACAATTCAGTTAATTTCTAACCACTGCTTGATATATTTCAGTATGCGTAATTTTTTCACTAATTCTTTTAGCAAATTTAATGCACATTTTATGAGATATTTATATCTATTTCAAAAATTTCTCTTCATAAAAGTTTCTTCAATCCCGTTAAAAAAAAGTTCACGTATACATCATTTTATAAATTTTGAATGTTACCTTTTAAGATAACAGCTTTTATACCATAAACAGTGATCTAACATCTGGAGTTATCTTATTAGAAATCACCATAAACTAGTACCGCTCAATGCTCAGTGAGAAATTCCCTTATAGTGTTGGAGTAAATTAGCATTACAACCGTAAACCGAGAAGAGCCAGCTAGCTGAATTTAATGGAAGCATACAGCCACTAATCTTGGTATAATAGTGTAAGTTGCTGTTAGTTACGACGACCGATAAACCAAGTAATTTTATGTGCAATTTTCACAGCTCAAAGATATATTGATGATATATGCTGATCGATTAAGATTAAGATTCATGACACGAAATGTCGGAATTATGATTTAATATGATAATACTAGACAGAATATGCTCCATGAGTTTTCTAAAATCAATGATTATATGCAAGTAAAATGTATTTTACATGATACAACTAATGGCATAATATTTATTGATGTGTTTTCTGCGCAAATAATCTTAATTGTAAAACTCGATAAATTTTTATTTGAAGTTACGTTTAATTTTTTTAAAACAAAATAAACTATTTTATTATTTAATCAGTACTACTAAAAACAGAATAATAATTTGAAAAACCTTTTTTACATAATATATATATCCATTAAAAATAATGAAACCATGTCTTTCTTTATTTTTCTATGAAAAATGAGAAGCAGTTTCGAAACAATATATTATATTCGGAAGCCTTGATTTTGATTAATTGAAACAAATTACATAGCGATGCATTTTATACTAATTGTTATGCTGTTAAAGATTTATTTTCTTCAACTGTATGTAAATGAAAATATTAATTGGTGTTTAAGAAGTAATTAAAAGTTTTACATACAAACAATATAACAATTTTATTTTTTTCGAGTAAGCTTTATGATCCATTAATTTAGGCAAGCTTGTAACAAATTTTTAATTAATGATTTTACAATACTAAATTTACTAGCATTTGAAATTCTTGAATGTTTTCAAAGCTCTTTTCATTAATTTAACAAAAATGTTTTTTAATTTGAGGAAATCTATTGTTTAAAATATTAGATTTTTCTTTTGTTTTCATTTAATTTTATAACTTTAAGAAATTACAAGCATTAAATGTAATATCAAAAATTTATTTCTAGGAAAGACTTTTTATACATTTGTATGAAAAAAATAATTTTATTTGTGATATTCTTACATCGAATTTTTATTAAAAATTGATATAATTTTTTACATCAAAGTATTCAAATTCAACAATAAGTATCTTGTATTTAAGTTTTTACTGATAATGAACTAAGTCTTTAAATAATCCTCATTCAAATGTAATGTTATTATAGTGAATAATTGTGATTCATCTTTCAATCTATATTTGCTTCGTTCTCTCACTTTTTTCTCATCCTCTGTTTCTTCTTGCCACTCTCTTTCTGTGTGCTTCTCTTGATAATTTTTCTACATTTTGTTAGTAATGTAATAATTTGAAAATTTCTGTTTTAATATTATTAGATAAATTTTACTTTGGGTGAGAAAATAAAACATTTACACATGGTTGATGATCTTATTTAATGAACTATTTAAAATTCATTGATTCTTTCATCATATCAATAAATTTAAGTACATTATCCTAAATTATTTAGCAATGACTAAAATAATGATAAATATGTTTTCTTTGCTAAAGAAATACTATATTCAATAATTTAAATAGTACTTTTATATTTTCATATATATTAAGAAATATTTTTCATTTTTTTCATAAAAAAATATTTTAATTAATTGAAAATAATACAAAAATCCTAAGATTATATACAGTTTATTAAATACAAAGTTATTTCTTATTAGTATATTAGAATATGAAACAACATAGTAACAAACATGAGAAAATGAAAATAAGCTCTACTAATTTGTTCCTCATTCAATTAAAATATGGATGTGATTTTATTTTACGTATATAATTTTTGAAAATAATTAAAATGAAAATTTGTGCAACAAACAAAAATAACAAATAGCTTTACTATTTCAAGTTCTTTTTATAGAGATTGTATAAATATTAATAAATAATGTATGCATTTAATGGAAATACCTATAATTAGAAAGAAACAAAAAAATTTCTTTTGAGTTGTTATGAAAAAAGCATTATCTACTTCAAAAAAAAAAAGATAATTATTAATTAGCAGTACGTTGAATATTAAGAAAATTAAAAGTATTTTTTAATTAAAAGGTTTCTTATGTTTTATTATATTATTAATTATTTTGTTTCATTGTTTATTATTTCATTAAATTTAAAAGATAGTAAAAAGTAAATTCATATTAATATTAATCCTATTCAAATTTTAGATACAAAATTTAATGTTCCTCAAAGCGTCTTCAAACATATTTTTTTTAATGTTTCCATTGTTTGATGTATGCATTTTCTAATTTATAAAGTTTTCTTTCATTTCTACTTTTTAAAATTTGATATAAAATCAGATTTGGAAAGCACAAAATGATTTTTTAAGATATGTAGACGTTCATTATTGACTTTTATTTTCATAATGTTTCTGCAGCTTTTGAATATATTTTCATTTATTTCAACATAAATTATAATGTTAAACAAAATGAAATTTTTGATTTCTAGATACATTTACTTAATTCAGACAACATTTGCATTTTTGTAGATAAAATTTCAAAATTTTTTCAATACTTTAATTTTTAAATATAAGCATAGTAAGCAATCAAAAGTTTCAAAAGCCTTAATAGTTTTTGTCAAGTCATAAATTAGATTTAAATAGTTATTTTTAAAGTTACAAACCCTGGAAAATTATGGAAGTAATATAATGATAATAGTTTTTTTTCCTGTAGTATAATTTTTGTAATGAAATGTACTGATAATTTTATGAAATACACAGTGCGTAATGTTTAATGAAAACACACAAACTTGCTAATCACATGAATATAAAAGTAACAAACTGAATTTAGTAGTTATTTGTTTTTCTGTTCTGCGAAATAGTATTGAGCTATGTTGCTTGCACACACACCCACACCCACCCACCCACCCACCCACACACACACACACACACACAGGTTGGTCTAAGCCGGAAAACGAGGACTATGTGAATACACCGGCAACCGAGGACCCAAATTATGTACTAAACTTACAAGAATATTTTTACGAAATTTATTATTATGGTTTAAAATATGATTTTAATAATCGTGCGATATAAATTATTTAATTTATTTTATTTTTTCAAATATGTGTTTTCGCAAGGTAAGCGAGGACCTCATATACACACCGGCAACCGAGGACATCTCATACACACCGGCAACCGAGGTCCTCTCATACACACCGGCAACCGAGGTCCTCATATACATA
>JAPDSC010156487.1:0-17818 GCA_026290005.1 Latrodectus geometricus | reverse complement strand
ATATATATATATATATATATATATATATATATATATATATATATGTAATCCCATAACCATAAAACTATATTTAACATAAATGCATAAATTTATAGGGTTGCTTACATATTATATGTATATAATTTTCGTAAAAATATTGATTATTTAATCTGGTTATATAGGGTCAGTATTTCGTTGTGGTAATTTACTTTCTTATTCATTTGTAGGCTTGAGACAGTAAAGATAATTGATTTAATATATTTTTATGAAATACGAAGGAAATTTTGCTATAAATTACTCACAAGTTTGAAAAAAATGTAAATTGTTATCTTTATTTTATTCATTTGAATTTTTTAAAATATCATAGGAACATATATATTTTTAATATCTGGGAACTCAAATTCTCGAGTAATATATTATTAAGCCTAGCATAAAAGGATTGAAACCCTTTTTTTGAAAAAAATATTTTGCTTAAATTATTTAATATTCATTTTAGTAATTATAGTAGAAATGAAATGCAAACCGGAAATATATTTTACAGTTTAATTGCAACATTTAATATTAAAATTTTATTTTTGAAATAAATTGGAAGTATTAAATGTCGTTATTTATATCATTTGCTTAATTTATTTTTAAAATAAAGTTTAAATTTGAAAATGGACTGTGAACCAAATGAAATTGGGAAAACATTTTGAAAACATTCTTATGGTGATTAAAAGTATGTTTAACATGATAATCAATATGGAGAATTTGAAAGTAACATTTGATAAATTTATTTGTAACATAAGTGTATTATTTTCTGTTTTGACCTAATAAAAATTTCATTTTAAAATATTAGTTTGGGGAAAAAGTTATCCCTTATTTTTTCGGTAGACGTCTGTAGTGATCGCTATCTCGTGAGGTATCTATCAAACAATTTAAATTTATGATCATTGGAAAGGTGACATTTGACACTAAAATATTCTCTGGCGGTTTTTTGTTTGATTAATTCAATTATGAGTACAAGGTTTTAAAAATAGAAGACAACAAACAGAAAATTCGATACACTTTAGTTTTTTTTTATAATGGCGAAAATGCTAACCAGGTGGCTAAAATTGTGAAAGGTGTTTATCGTCCTATATATGACTGTAACAACCAGTTACGCACAATTTTGGTTTCGTCGATTCCGTTTGGGTATTTGGATGGTAAAGATGCACCTAGCATGGATACAACATCGTCGAGAATGTCTATAAAATATCAAAAATTATCAAACTTGATAGCATGTCAGCAGCCGTAGATTCGCACAAGACCTAAAAATATACATGTAAAAGCGAATCTGAAAGAAGTTACAAAAAGTTCACGTAAAATTAATGGATTTCTTTTTCCCCAACCTATAAACGATAAATATTTTGTGGCATAAAATTAACTTTCAGATTCCTTAATTAATTTATTTGAAAGCTGAAATTTTTTCTGAAAAACTTTACCATAACCTCTAATATTTAAGTTAGCGCATTTTTTCTATATTCATAATTAATGTGTAATTTCAAACTTTATGAGATATCTATGAGTTATAATTATCAGCATATAAACGCGAGCTTGGTTTAGAATAAAGGAATTATATCATAATACTTCCTATCTAATGTTTTATATATAATTTTCCATTAAGATACTTAAAAATATATTTATATCGGAATTAAATTTAATTTGACAATAACCTTTGAAGAATATGCTTCGCATTCATGATGTTGATATTCAATCTTTGACACATAGTATATCGTTATCTAAGTTATAGAAATTTTTAATAGCCCCATTTTTACTGCTTGAGGTGATGCTATCTCAAACATTATTAAACTATATGTTCATAAATATAAAAAAAAAACTCTTTATTAGGGAAACATCATTGAACATGTATATCAAATCTTATAAAAATTGGAAATTTTCAACTATCAAACTTGCCTTATTCTACCTTTTTTCATGATAAATTACAAATTTTATTAAAAATGTTTTTGATACTTACTCTGAGAATTATTAATTATGATAATTAATATGGATATCTAATGGTGTAAATAATCTGCTACTTAAATTTGAAAGAAAAGTTTAAAATTTTTATTTATCACACTTTCTGAAATCATATACAATTATTGCTTTTTTTTTATTAAAATTAAATTGTAATTCCATTCATAATTTATTGTTGTTTTTCATTGCCTTTTTATAGTATGCATTTATATTGCTTATTTAAATTTTAGGCATTTGGAGGATTTTAATAATTTTAATATTAACTGTTCCTTGCGTAAGTAATTTACAAAGGATTCCCCATATTTTTAATATATATTCATATATAATTTTCAGATCCTTTTATATGAATATGATTCTATAAAAAGTGTCAAAATTTATTGTCAGGAAATAAAATATTAAAATTATTAAATATTATTTGACATTTATGACTTAATTATTTTAAAGGTAGAAATCTTTCACAATTTATCAGCTTTAAAAAATAATAAAGAAAAGACTATTTATTTCACAACTTATATAACGTGAAATGCAAATAAGAGTAGTTAAACAAAAGATTTTCTAGGTACATATAATTATTCTCAAAATAAATATACAGATTAAAGAAAGGAGTTCTAAGCTTTCAACAATTGCTTCAAAAATCTGTTGGTTATGTATAATATCTCTGAAATATTTATATTCTTTTTTTTCCTTTTTTATTTTAAGCAAATGTTACCTTTCCTCCGTAATTTAAAATGAATTGCAGGAAAATCTTAATAATATAATATTTATTATGATCGAAATAAAATGTTATCGCTCATTTCTCCCTTTATATTTCATGATAAATGAAAGTCATTCATTTCTTTCTCTTGCATTTAAATTGGTCTTATTTTTAAATAAATTATTTTCCTTCTGAGAAAAATATTTATGTTTATCGTACAAGGAATACAAATTGGAAACAATAATAGAAAGCATTAAAGAAATAAAAATATTTATATTTTGCTGCTCACTAAATCAAGTATCCACTTATGATTTTTTATTAAGATGGAATGTAAATTATTTGATTCATATTTATTGTAATTTATGAATATTTGTTTTCTGAAATGTTTTATGTCTTCATTTGTATTATATCTTTCATGTTTTTTTGAAATTATTTCTGGATATTTTTATTCGTAAATAATTATAAAATTGAGTAATTTATAAGGAGTTTTCAAGAAGAATTTTTTTATTAAATTAAATGTAATATGTTATAGTGCAAGTATAAACAATTTTAAAAAATTTTAAATGATTCTAATTATTTTAAAGGTAATATAAATAATTGCGTCTTGAATTCGAAATTATTAATCAGATGAAAAAAATAAAATGTTTGTCAGATTTCTTTGAATTAGGCAGGCCTTTTCTCCAATCACACAAACAATTTGAGTCTTAAAATATAGAAAGAGTTAAATTTTAAATAACTTTCATGAAAAAAATTTAACATATTTCAGTAAAATGTTATGTTGCATCAAAATTTTAGTTTTTTCTTAAAATATTACTGATTTTGAGAATTTTTTTAAATATTTTAATAAATTATTGAATAGATTTATCATAATAAAAATAACTAGAATAAAAAAATAAGACTTCTAAATCATTTAAGTTCATCTCTAAAATTATTACAAAATACAATAATACAAAATAATAATACAAAGTTAGTTACTAGGTTTCAAACATTATTATGTTTGTTGTAACAAGGAGGCCAACACATGTTTTAAACAATTAATTAATGATATTTAGATTTGCAATACCCTAAAGTTTTATTGAATTTTTCCACTTTAACAAATTCAACTTTTCTTTACTGCTTACTTTAACACATAAGTTATGGTTTCTTCAATATGATTAAGCATGTTACCCGAAAAAATATATAATTAATTTTTAATTGGTATTCTTACTTGTGTTTTAAGAAATTATGAGCAGTTTGAGACATGTCCTTTAATTTCACTAGGTAATATTATTTTATATTATAATAAACTACTAATTTAATTTCTAATTACATTGATAGTGAAAAAAGCTTTATTCTTTCATGTAGATATCATTTTACCTTAACTCGTTTCAATCACAATTGTTTTTACTAGTATCCTATATAGCTTCAAAGTTGCATCCTATGTCACTTGTAATATTGAAAGATTCACTTTATTATTAGGATTAAATATATAAAGAAAGAAATCAAAATGAAGAAATCTGTTAAAATGTCATTTTGTTTTCTATCATACAAAATACACACTTGCGCTCTATCTTGTCATCAAAATTCCTCAGAATATTTGCAAGTTCATGCAATATCTATCTGTTATGAAAAATTGAGAAACCAATTTCATATATTGAAACAAAATAGGTTTGATTAAAATTTGGTTTAATCATGATTAAAAATATAATTATATGATTTGTTTACTGTATTGGTGACCAGTTCTCTGAAGATCTTTGTGACCTTATACAGAGTACATTCTTTAAAAAAAAAAAAAAAAAAAACAAGTATTTCTTTGGCTAATTTATATATTTGGGTGTAAAATCTTTCAAACGTACTTAGTTTTTAGAAAGTCTTTTAGATATTAAATATTTTTTTGGATTTTATAGAAAATTATTTTCAAGTGTGGAGCAATTAAAAAATCTTGATTTCAATAAATTTTCATGTGTGAAAATCTTATCGTCTTTTTCCTTTGTTGGTTGAAGTTGATAATAAATGACTAAAATTGTATTCTTAATGTCTCTAAGGTGAAAGGTTCCGGGTCTGATACTTGTAACATTTTGCAAGATGAATCTGGTTTATAATCTTATTTTTTTTACCTGTATATGTATCGAGATTGTTGTTTCAGACATTTCAAAATTTTATCGTTTGAAATACACAAATATTGTTCATTATCTAAAATTGTATCATTATCTAAATTATTGTTCATTATCGTAAAAAAAAAATGGATTTATTGGTACTTTCTCATACATTACAACAGCTTTTATTTTCGGGGAATTCACTTTTAGACATTAAACAAAACAGTGGGTTATAAGTTTGAATGCATTCTTTATTGAAATCAAAAATTTTTGTCAACTTAAATGACTAACTATTGTATATATATGTGGCTAGATAAATAGTTTTTGTTTATTTTACAAACAGATAATATTGTTATATTTTATACCTTTTTATTCGAACTGATAATATTTTCTGCATACTTACTTATTTTATAGAAAATAATTTGATCGAGTATTTATTTATATGGTCTTAATAATTGCCGCATTATATATGTTTGCTAGTTATAAAAGTTTGCTCATGAAAAATAAGTTTACTCTCTATTGTTATTATTTATTTTTATTATCTTCTTTCTCTATTGAACATTAAAATGAGTGATTGATGATGTATCAATATTTATTCTTATACCTAACATTGATGGCCATGTAGTTAAACTTAGCAATCTCGGTGAGTAAGTTTAAAAAATTATTGATGAACAAATTTAGAGTTTAACTATCTTGTTTTCATTTCAAGATATCCATATAAAATTTTAGCATAACTATCTTGTTTTCATCTTATGTTTGATGTGCATATTTAAGGTTTAGGTAAGTAGTAAAGATTCTTACACTTTTTTTAATCGAGGAAAAGTTTATTTTAGCCACTAATGCATTCATTCTCTTAATAATGCAGTCACGAATGTTTTTTTAACCTGTTTCCTTGAATAGGATGCATTTAATCAAATATTAACAGAAATCATTATCAATAACAAAAATATATCTGCACAAAATTAGAGTGTGTAGATGGTGATTAGGTATATCTTTCTAGAGTATTTTTGTCGAACAAAAATAAATTCAGCTAGATAAGTTACTTGCACTAATACTTTACCTCGTTTAATATTTAAACTTGTTTCAAAAAGAGAAAAATTCTATTCCAATTTATAGTAAGCGAACAAAAATTAACAAGAGTAGATATATGTATCCTTGTATCCCTTTCACAATCCTAGGACGTGCCCAATATTCTTATTCCTTTTTTTTAAAAAAAATAATTTCAATCTTTGGATAATTTTTAAATATTGCAATAATTATTATTTTCATAAAAATTTTTTTACATAAAACATGTAACTAAATAAATAAATAAATTAAAATAATTAAATATAAATTGGGGTAATATATAGTGGATTAAATATCTATCATCTACGAACTTATCAAATTGATTCAAAAATGAAAAACTAACTAAAATATTTTATTGAATTTAGGATTATTATTTTTTACTCAAAGCTAAATTCTCACATTCTATAAATATATGATTATCTTTAAAATATTCAGCATCTAGAGATTTACGTTTATGTTTATTCTAACTCATTAGTATCAAGGGATCTAAATGTATATTTAATTAATAATTACTTTTATAATTTGCTTTTGTATTATACTTATTCCCTTTAGAGATTAATTTATATTTCTATGCGACATATATATTTACATTTTTATGCAAACATTGAGATAAAATACATCCATTTAAACTTTTATAAATACATTCATGAAAAAAAGGAAAAATATATTCTGCATCATCATTCTTCCAATTGTTGATTATAAATATAGCCAATTTCTTTCTTCCGCGATATGGTAATTCATGTGAATTGGCTGATACTCTATCTGCTTAATAATTTATAAATGATTTAAAAAGTTCCTTAAACTATTCTCAAAAAAATGCACTAATAAAAATTTTGAGGAAAGTTTTCTTATATAAGCTCAGGGCTGATAAAATATTCTTTTTCTTTAAATAATCTTTTTTATTTACATTTAAGATTGTAAATTTAATTTGATAGTTAAAGTTTTACGACAACAAAAAACTTTTTTATTATGATTAATTAGTTTTATTTTGAAAAAGTTGAGGAAAATGTTTATTTTTTTCCAGCAATCTAATAATAATTGTTGAGTTTTTAGAAAATATCTCAACAGTGCTTAAGTCTTGTGTTCAACATTTTAAGTGTTCAAATTCTATATTTCACGTGAATATTTTTTAGGGTTCTGAATTCACTTTAACTTATAACGACCACTTCAGTTACGAAAAAAACTGAGAAGAAATATTCCAAAATGTTTCTTATTTGCCTTTATAAGTTTGAAATACATAGAAATTTTCTTAGAAATTTTTAATTACACACATAAAAATGTTTAATAAAAGAACATTATTAATAGTTTACAAAATTAAAGATTGTAATAAATGTATTTTGAAAAATAAAAATAAAAAAGTTCAATTGTGTGTGCTGCATAAAACATTAAAATAATCTATTAATCTTAAGAAAAATGAAAATTTCAATATATTTATCAGATAAAAATTTTAAATACTAATATTTTTTTCTTTCCTTGAAATTCTACGGATATAATTTTAAAATTAAATTTTTTAAAGAATTCATACCAATTCAAAACTGCTATGAAATTGTCACCATTATCTCTTAAGAAATATTTTCAAAATACGCTTTTTCTGAATTTTCAAATACAAATCACGTTTCGATTCTTTTCAAAGCAACTGCAAAAGCAAGTGGAGAAACCGATCAAGTTGAAGAGGCTCCAACTTTTCAGGAACAGAGCACGTCCCAAGATGAATGAATTTCCAATCACGTCTAGCAATATTTCCCAGCAAAATATTGATATATACGCAGATATTTACTAGCTTTTTTGATCAAAATTTTTGCCTATGTTATGACGAAATTCTGTTCTTCCAATAAGACATACTTAATTTTTGTATTTGAATTTAAAGAAAGTCATAATTTAAATTTGATTATTTTTTGTTTTAATAAATGATTGGGTATTAGATTTAAAATGAGTAAAAGTTATTTATAATTTAAACAAAATTATGAGAAATTTGTTTGATTTTTCACTGGTGAATATTTTTATATAAGATTATTCCTCAACAATTTTGTTTCATCACGTAATAAGGTTCACATTAATTTAATCTAGATTTAAAATTAATTTGTACTATCTTTATTCTTTTGCTTTTAATAAAAATGAGAACAATACTATGACTGCTGGCATCTGAATTGTTTATTCAGTTATTGTAAGGAATTACTTGTAAATAATTTACAGATATCATGTATTTTATGTTTTTCACTTAATCATGGCACCAATATGTGTTGTTATAGATAAAATAAATTAATATATATTTAAAGTTTTAAAAAATTAATAATCTTTTTATATTTAGAAATTTGGTTAGTTAACTGATCCTCTTATATATATATTAAGAAAGAATTATTTTTGATACTTTGGGAAAACAGTTTTTGTACTGCCACTAGATACATGATTTAAAAATAAATGTCTCATGCTCTTCTCATGATATTCAGTTAGTAGAAAAGAAGAAAATAAATATAATTTTAATTAATATTTAAAATATTCATTATTTAAAATCAACATTCTGTAAATCTTTCACCAACAACATCCAAATCTCATAAAAATAATCTTTAATGTTAAATTCCTAGAAAAAAATCATAAATTTATGTGTCAATGAATTCAAATTCAATACAAATTAAGTATTTAATAATGATTGATAACAAAACATTTTACCTTGCAAATATGAATACCATGCTCTATTAAAATTTCGCTTTGTCTCATAATGAACTGCTCTGATATTTTCTTTTCAGGTTTTATTTAATGTTTACATTTCATCTTTCATCGTGTTTGTATTGTATAAAATATTGTCAAGTTATTTGGAGCAAAATTATAATTGTAAAGACATCAAAAATCCTGAAAACTCGACATGTAAAGAGAAGAAAATCGATAAAAAATGATTCATGTTTCATTAAATCAACATGAGCTAAGGATATGCATTGTAAATATATAAGGATGGTAAATATATCAAATGAAACATGGTTGTGAATTAAATATCTTTTTAACAGCAAAAATGATATGGATATGATAATTATACAGAAAAGGGATTTTGCACACTTAAATATTTGTTAATGGAATATGATTGTTTGAAATAAAATGTAATGGAAGTATTTGTTTTTTGATTTATTAATTTTTTTAATGTTTTATTATTCATTCCACAAATTTTCGGAATCCTCAAAAATATAGTTTGAACTACTAAGAATATATATTTGCTAACAAGAGTTTATCACTAACGTTGATTTAACTCATTAGTTTTCTCATCTCGAAGAAGAATTTAACTTTAGCTTTGCTATTGGCGATTTGATCTAAGTTCTAGTAAGCCATTTTGAGATCAAGCTATGTTTATAGCCAAAGGATATAGTTTTATTGCTTGGGAATGTTAATTAATTCAAAACAAGATTGGCGCAAAAATTCTAGAGAAGGATTGAAGGCTCTTTATGATGCCTTTATCAAGAATTTAAGTTATTATCTGAAAACAACTTAATGCATATCCACCATGTTTAGCTGCCTTAAGAACCCTGCTTTATTTGTTGTCCAAAATGCTCCAGGAATTCATTATTTATTCACGCAAGCTTTGTATTATGTATTAACTTCTAGATTTACATTAAAAATATTGGGAACTGCAATTATATAAATAATTTTCAGAATCCTTATTTTATTGCAAACATTTAGGAAATTATTTGTTCTTTTGGTCATGTGAATCCATTCCTTTTCATGTAATAAATATTAATACATGCCTCAGTTTTCATTGAATATTTGTCTTTTTCCAGGGTTTGCTATTTCGTGGGTTTGCAAGCAGAGAATAAAAATGGTAAAATTTATTTATTTTACAAATGCTTATTATAAGAACTTAAGCCATTTGTTCACGTATTTTCAGTTATCTTAGATAGTATCCTCATGCTAATAAAGCAAGGTACAGTTACTTAAATGTTCAAAAATAATTGGTTGATTATAGAATCACACGAAGCATAGTTGGGGAAATCTACCACTCTAATTTTTCTACAATGCATATCCTTAGTGGATATGCAAGCAGTTATGTATAGTCAATCCTCTAAATAAAGCCACCACAGCCTCTCTTGGAAAATTGGAAACTGAGTTATCTCCTCCTCAGATTCTACCACTTCTTATACCTTTTGCGTTAAATAATTTCCTATTTAAGAATTTTTCAAAAAAAATTGTAAAAACACCCCCATCCCCACGACAAGGATTGAACCCGGCGTTATGCATGACAGATGGGCATACTTACTGACCCCAACACTGCCAAGGATTTTATTAACAGAGGTAACATTTATTTTATTATCTCATATTTAGGAAATGTAAGTGAAGGTGAAATTCTTATTTTAGTTTGGTAATTGTAATTCATGTTGGAAATTAGTTTTACCTAAAAAAGAAAAATAAACCCTCTAGTTAAGAAAAATAATTAGTTTTTTTGCTTAAAATATTGCTAGTAGATGTTTCTTATTCATAAATGTAAGGTATTATTTAGCTTGTATTTCATACGAAATGTTTATCGTTGTCTAAAATAACAAAAAATGTTCTGAGTTATTCGAGAAAAATAGAGGATTATTACTGTCACTTGATTAATTGACATAGAAGTTTAACATTTAAAAGTATTATTATAATAAAAATTGCGTGCAATAGAATAAAGTGGTAAAAGCCTTTGTCATTTTTAAAATGTTTTTTGTAGTAAAACTATTTGACACTTAACTATCATAATTCTAATGATCTATAATTTTACTGCAACTATTTACAACAATTCAGTCATAAGAAAAATCAGGAAAAAATAAATTGAACATACAAAATTTAATGAGCTTTATATTTTCCAAAAAAATTATTTATAATATCACAGTTCTCTTAAATATATTTCAATATAGAAATTACTGTTTCAAGAATATTTTTAGCATAAACCAAATAAAAAAAGTTGAGATAGTGAAAATAAAAACAATTATATGTAAATTTATTCTTAAAATTCTTCTTATATTTTATAAAAAAATCTTTCATCTATTAAAAACATCCATTTATAGAATTTAATGAATTCAAAACTTTTAAAAGATCGAAGTAAGAAATCAATCATAACCATTAAAACTGTATTAGCTATTGTTCAACTTAAATTTATTTTTGATAAACTTGTTTTGGGATATTACCTTTGATTTCAGTTCTGTCTTATTAGAAAATAAAAATATCTTGAATTTTTTAAATTAAATAATCTTAAAAAAGTTTAATTCAGTATGAGTATTTAGTCACACTGAAATCTACAAAGTATTTCTGAAAAGTTATAGAAATAAGACATACAAAATTGAAAAGTTAATAGAAACTGGGTTAATCAAATAACTATATCTCAGCCCAAAATATTTGTATTTGCATGCAATATAAATTAATTGACAAATTATCTTACTTTTTTCAGAGATAAAATTACATCCAAATATTCCAATCATGTATTTAAAGAAAAAATGTATCTAGAATATATCCTTCATTAACAAAATAGTTAGAATTAAAATTGTATAGAATGATGTGAGTAATAAAAAGGTTATCTAACAGAAAGAAAGGAATGAATAATGATAAAATAAATAGTTTACAAGACAAAAGGATTTATTAATTTTCTGTTAACCCATTTTGATAATGTATATTTCTTTGGATAATTAAGCCTATTTCCATTTTAATTTTCATTAAAAAATCTGCTTATCCTTGTACTTAAATGTTAAGTTAGAATGTATGAAATCTCATCGAGATAATGAGCATTCAAAATTACACTACTCATTCTTATGACCAGTAATTACTTAAACTTACTTTTTTATTAGTAACAACAAACCTTACAATTACTGATTATATAATAAATTCCAAATTCATAAACATAACTTATATAATTCAAAATAATCATAATAGTTAATTATTATTAAAAATGTATATTTTTAAGAGAACAATTATTTATTTTTCACTGCAATTTGTTAATTCTAAATTGAAATACATTTTTTAAGTCTTAAATATTTTTTTATATTAAGTTATATACTTAATATAAAAAATATTCAAAGCTTAAGTCTGCTATTCAATTACTTCTTTTAATTTAAAATTTAAAGAAACTCAAATCTCATTATCTTCAGCTTTAAATTTAGAGTTGCTTACAAGAAAAGAATTTTATAAATAGTAAAAATATTTTAAACAATGTTGCTTGTTTTACATATAATTCTAGATGTAAGCAAATGTCTATTTTCTCTGTAACTGGAAATGTTTTATAATGGAGTTATTTATTTATTTTTTTTGTGAAAAGAACAATGCAATAGTTTGCAAAATTACTGAAATGTATTTTCAAAGAAAACGTTTTTAAAGAAAAATATACTAACAACAGGATTAAATTTCTCTTCTCTATTCATTACCTTATCCTCCGTATTCGTAAAACATATATTCAGAAGATTTATGTATTCTGAATTCATTGTATGTATTCAACATATTAGTATACTGTTTTGAGAAAAAATTAATATGATTTTAATGAAGCTTGATTAAAATAATAATTTAAAAACTATTCTAACTTATTTTTCTCAAAAGGAGTAAAATTGTTTTTAGCAGCAAATAAATTCCAAAGTCTTATTTGTTAATATAATTAGAAAATAATCTATAGTATTTCATGTGTACACATTTTTTAGTTAGTTTTCATTTCGTTTTTTATAAGGGTGTACAAATGTTATTGAATAACCATGCTAATGCAATGATATCTAGATCTTAATACACATTGCTTTCAATCTAGTTTCTATAGTAAACTACTACGCTATTTATAGTTATTAGTTATTTTATCTTATCTTTTTGCTTCTTATTACATGATAAATACAAAGTTTTAATTAAACTTTTCAAAAAAATATTATTTGTGGTTGTCAGCATTTTTCATTATTGTTATTTTATATATTTAGGATTTTTTATAATGTAGGAATTATTTTTTATAAATCCTCTCTTCAAACCGAAAATATTTTCTGAGATAAAGAAATATTTTAGATTTTCTTTGTAATAAGAAAAATTAAATATTTAGTCCTTTTAAAATAATCAAGTTCTCATTTAAATACACTAGAATGTTTTGTGCTTATACTTGCAAGAAACAAAAAGAATGAACACTTATTTAATTAATTTAAGATATTTAAAACAATTAGGTTAGGAGAAACAAATAAAAGAAAATGGTATTTTCAGTAATAATAAAAACTAAATGCTAATGCATTTAACTGAAATCAATTGCCCATTTGATAGATCATGAAAGATCCATATATTGATTATGATTTTTCTGCTAAACATTTTATTGAACTGAATATATGGCAAATCTTTTGCTTAAAATCATTTTTAAGACTATTATTCAATTAGTAACCACATTTTTGAAAATCTAGGTTTTTAAAAAATTTGTAAAAAATGTTGCATTAATTTGCTAAATATTTAAAAAAAGACAAATTAGTGGTATATTAATTTCATATCTATTGTCTGAAAATATTTTTAATAAGTAGAACAGGGAAACATCTTAATACATGATAACATTTATATTATAATAATGTTCAACACTGCATAAGAATATTTTCGAGAAAATCGACAACTTCTATGAATTCATTTTAAATAATTCAAAAACTGTAATTTTTACTGAAAACTCTTATATTAAATAATCCTTACTGAAAAACTGTGGACCTTACATAAAAGATTATAAAGCCATGAAGCTCTCTGAAGGATCAAAGCAATTTGAAGACTGTGAACCTAGTGTTTCATATTCTTGGTTATCTGGGCCTCTTGAGGCATGATCTTACTGGCAATCCACATTTAGTTTGGAGTTTCTTCAGAGTGTGGAGTCTCATGAACTTGATTTAGCTCTACTAATCGTGCAACAACAACAGATTCTAGAGACATGATCCAGAATGCCACACATGGATATTATTAAAATGATAACTGCTCTAATTATTTTTAAAATTTCATTGAAAATGATTGAGAAAAATTATAACATATATGTAAAAAGTAAGTAGCACCAATATTGTGAAAATCCATGAAGCTGCCAATAAAATTCATTGAGTTCTTCTTTAGTAGATGACAATTTCTCATAAATTGGCTCACATAAACGGCTTATATGATTGTCTCAAGACTTTTGTTAAAATGTCTTGCTCCTTGTTAATTCCGCAACTCTCGCAACATTTTAAGAGTTAAAACTTTCTGGCGTGATACACAACAAATATAATGACTCTAATGAGTTAATATAATTTTAAAGTGTTCATTCCTATATTTTCTTGGTATTCAACGTTGTTGTTGACAATGATTCTAAAAGCAAAATTTGTCATTTATCAGGGATATTTGCTCATTATAAAGATATTTTTTATTGCATATCTAGGCATTTTACAACTTACATTTAACTGCTCTTATCTGTGCTGTTCATGTTTTATGATTTGAAAATAAAGAATTGAGAAACCATACCAAAGAGCACAAAATAAGTACAAAATGACTAAGAAAAAAAGGAATACACAAGAATTATTTTTCTTGTTTATAGCTTCGAATAGTTTTCAATAGCGTAATTATACACCCCCCCACACACAAAATGTTTAAAACCAACACATCAAATTTTAACTACTACATATATTATTGTTTAATTATATATTAATACTTAATTTATAATAGTTTAGTTTTTAAGAAACAACATGTCTCATAGTGCCTGAAAGTTGAAATGCAAAAGTATCAACTATAATATTTTTAAACAATAGAAAATTTCACTACTCAATTCAAATAAGGGGTTTATATAAGTTGAAATTTAATTTTTCAATTAATACTTATAATGATTTACCAAAATTTTGAAAAAAAGATAATTGCATCGAAATTTTATTTTGGTTTGAATTTTTAAAAATATTTATTTCATACGGTAATAAATATTTAAAAAAAGAGACAATATCTAATTGAAGGAGAAGCTGAAACAAGTTTACTAAGATAATTTTGATGAAATACGTGAATTCATCCTGATATAGCCTTATGTTTTTATGTAGCCTTAATGTTTTTCAAAGCATCTAGTAAAGAACACGAGATTTAATTAAAGAGAAAATTCTTTTTATAGCTATTTCGTTTAATCATTCCAAATGACTAAAAATAGATTGAAAAGGATCTAAATTCTTTCTTTTAAATTTTATTAAAACTTGGTTGTGTTTTGAACCTCAAGCCTTAAAAGAAAAGAATTACACACTTGGTTCATTTGCATAATCTTCTTTTTCAAGATTATGAGGTGATTCTTTACAAGCTACATTTTTTATAAATAACTATGATTTATGTGAAGTTTCTTAATAAATGCATTGGCAAAAGTGGAATAAATAATCAACAATACTTTTTTCAATGGAAGAATGTTTATATGTATAACCCAGGTTTATTTTTATAGATTTTACATAATAAAAGAGCCAAATTCATACAGTATCTCATGCAATTATTTGCTAATGTTTTTTTTAATGTTCTTATTTTTAAATTTAAAAAGTAATAAAGCAGAAAATGTAAAGAAAAAATATTCAAATAAGAGTATTTTACATGGATTAAATTGAAAGAATGAAATTAAAAATTTTTAAAACAGCTGCAAAACTAATGTGAAATTTTTAATTGAAAATAATACTTCTTGGCATAACAAGGATTTAAACTTTTTAGTTATTATCAATACTAACAATTTAAATATTAAAATACCCATATATCTGTAATCCTTCACTGTTATAGCTACACTTATATAATTTCACAAACAATTATGTCATTTGGATGGGTGAGAGTCCCATCTTTATTATAATGGAGGTCTTAATAATATTTGCTATATGAAGTAACAAAATTGTTCAGGCATGCCTTTGAAATTATTTATATGTTTGCTTTTAAAATAGTTATATTATCTCTAAATATATTCTATTTGCTCATTCCGGTTACAGTACCAAAAAATACAATTTCTTTTCAATGGGATGAAATACCATTTGATGATCCGGTGTGAAGCAACAATTGATTTAAAAGTGGTTACATCAGTTATATACATTAAAAAACACAAGAATAAAGCTGGATATTTGTTTTTAATAAAACATTCGTAAAGAAGACTTGGAAAATGAAGCGTGACTCCTATTCGTTGTTTGATTAACTAAAAAAATTACTTTAGATAGAGAGATAGATACGCATTACAAATGCACTCATTGCATACATTACTATAAAATAAAATTTGGTTTATCACAGAACGTGCATTTTATTGTGAAAATTTGTGTTTCTATTTTGATCAATGTTTAAGAACTATGTATTGGTGTTTTGTTTATATTTCCTGATCATGCACTAGTCGCTTTGAAATTTTTAGGGTTTCTTTGTTTTCGGTGTGATAATACAGCCCACTATCAAAGAAAATTAATTCTATCTAAGACAAAAAATAACTATTTGGAACATAATACTCAGATTTAAGTTGAATGCTATTCTATAGTTAATTTTGACACATGCAAAACATTCCCAGCTTAAGTTGATTTTCAATTAGTAAAACATACAAATTTGAAAAGTAAAAGGTTTTAAAGTTTTTAAATATTCATAGATTGTCTTTGTAGAAATATTCTGTATATATTTAAATACCTTACAACTAGTTATCGTAGCTATAATATTGGGTTAAAATCTTAGGATATCATGTTTATAGAAATTAAAATTGATTTAACTTCATTTGAAATGATATATTTATTATGACTTTATTGATTTGGATGCTTTTATTATAACTTTATTTCACAATACTTCAGTTAACATCGTTAAAAATAACATGCATTATTTTCAAAATTATCTCAAAGTAAAGTAACAATACTTTAAACTATGCCAGTCTTAAAAATTTCCAAAAAATAATAATAAATAAGAACTGTGAAATTAGTTGATGAAATACTGAAAGAAAATAAGTTATGTCTCAATTGATAAAAGCAATCTAAAATTGGAATACAATACATAAATTATTTTTATTATGTTTAAATGTTGTCTTATTATGTTTAAATTTGTCTTATTATGTTAATTATTCTTATTATGTTTAAATGCATTCTTATTATGTTTATGTGAAAAATGAATGTTTTAACCCTTCATAATGTTTTTCGAAGGAAAATATAGAATGTCAAAATTTTGTATTAACTTTAATAATATAAGATAAAAAAATTATAAACATAGCAAAATTAATGCAAATATAAAAGATTAAATTTAAAAGAAAAAGAAGAATAGAATGTAAGAAATAATAAAATAAAGAAGTGGTTATGTTATCAGTGGGGTTACTTTAAAAATGTAGAAATTATTATTTTCTGTTACCGAGTTTATAAACTTAAAAAGGGATCGTGAAGGAAACTTTTTTAAATTCTCTTTTAGAGGTTAGTTTTAAAAAACAAATAATAAAAATAATATTAATATCATTTTACTTATTTTACTGAAGATTTTTTTGTTTGATAAGCTTAAATAGAATAAATAGGTAAATAAAACTGAGCACAAATGAAAAATGCAATTAAAGTAACACCATCCAATTATATTTCCTATAGAGTGTGTTTAGCATAATTGATAAGAGAAAAGTTTTGTTTTGTATAGGATTCAATAAATAAATAAAGTGAAATGCTGAAAATACCAAAAACTGGCTTAGGAGTTCTAAAATCATATAAAAATGTACCATATATATTATGTTATTGAACGTAAAATAACTTTAAAAATAGTTTGCTATTTTCTATTAGTTTCAAATATCTGTATATAATACTAAATTAATATTTCATAATGAATTTCAAAGTAGACAATTCAAAAGGCAGTCGAGTAACTGTAAGGGAATTTCAAACTATTAAACAAATAATGAAAAGAAATTAAATGTATTTCATTGTTTTCGTGCATGTTACTGACAGAAAATCAATTTATTTTATCTAGATTTTCTATTACAGATTCAAATTTTATTTTTAATAACAGATTTCAACTTTTCAGATATGATCATTTTAAATCAATGAAAAATCTATGAATGAGCCAATAACAGGCATTGTATTAAAAATGAATTACATTTCAAGTGTGTGGAGAATATTTCTTTATTTAAATATAT
>JAPDSC010156484.1:6321-40554 GCA_026290005.1 Latrodectus geometricus | reverse complement strand
ATATATATATATATATATATATATATATATATATATATATATATTTCTGTAGTGTATGACAGGGAAACACATATCATATACTTATTAGGCTTAGAAATCAAATTTAAATAAAAATGATCAGAACCATTAAAAAAAAGCAATCATTGAAATAAAATAAGCAAATTATTGTACGAAAAAAAAGTTACAAAAGTTCATGATGTAATAGAAACACATGATCATATTTTACCCTTTCCCGTGTGGATATAATCAAATAGAATTTTAAACTCTTCATCGTGAAATATAAAAAAGAGTTAAGCAATAAAAAATTTATAATACATAGACTTCCCTGATCATAAAATTTTTTTTCACTATTATAATATTTATGCTTTAAAACAAGTCATATTTTTTTTTAGAAATTATTGGTATTCTGCGTAGCATTAGACAGAATCTTTAGAAATGATACGACAACGATTTAAAATTTCATTACTTTCTTTTTGGGCGAATTCTTCCCAGTTCTGTCTATCTCTCTCTGGTGTGCGGGGAAAGGAGGGGGGAAGGATTGACAAGCAAGACGGTGGGGGCTCTGACTACATCCGTGGTGCCCCCGTTGTTTCTTTAATTTGTAAGCGATGCCACTGAGATTTGTTTATGTCTTTCACTCTCTCTTTGCATCCCGGACTTCGGGTTGCGACACTCCCCCACCCACTCCGATGCAGTTTCATTCTGGAGGTCCTCGTATGGAGGACCATTTTTAGAAAAAAAATTTTTTTTTCTCGTGTGAATAAGGAACAGGTGAGTCATAAAGTATTGTTAAATGCCTCCATTATGTGAAGCTTAAAGTACTGAATGGCTTTGCAATGCAGTGACGCTACAATTGAAGGGACATTCTTCAATGTGAGGTGTTTATGATTCTTTGTCTCCTGTTTAAGTGCTAAATTATTGAATAATTATTGTTTGAAATCTTGGTAAAAATTTACTGTACGGTCATCCTTGGCGACTTTTTCAAAATTTCGCCGAAACATCTTGCCATTTTGCTCAAGCGAAATCTAAAAAAAACAGAATATTGACTTTGCAAAAAAACAAAAAAGGGGGTTGCTAGAAAATATTATTTATCGCCAAATGAAGAAAACATTGCGCCAAGGGTGACCGTACAGTAAATCTGATCCTAAATCTTAATTATCAGGCTGATTATTTAAATAAATATAAAGCTTTATACTTATTATATTCTAAATAAGATTAGAGTAAATATGCGAAATAGGAATGTAATTTTGATATGTATATATAAGATAACTTATAAAATTATGAATGACACTTCACAATTTACAATCCAGGCAAATAATTTATTTTCAGTCAAAGGGGATATTTTTAGTGCTTTTTTCGCGGAGTTTTATAATTATTGCCCAATATTTCTTCACTTTCTTTACTAAAATGCTCATGATTAAATAAATATTTTTATTAATTACTTATTGAGATTTTAATGAGTCAGGTTGGTAAAGTCCTAGGAGAGCCCACACCCTTGGTGACAAATGGGAAAAAAGAGCCATGGCAGAACAAAATGGCGAAATAAGAATTCTATGAATAGTTAGGTTCATAATATATATAGTGTATCAAAGTAGGATTTCTAAGACTCGACGAAATTTATCGCCAACCAAAATTATTTGCGCCAAAGGTGTGGGCTCTGCTTAGATCCAACCCAGGCTACATATTTTTTGAATAACATTGGAATAAAGGGAACGAAAACAAATTTATTTTAAATGATAGTTTGAAATGGAAATATCAGATCTAGAGGAAGCTTTTCTTTAATTATTATATTTTCATTTTTTTAAAACTGAAGTAATAACTTTATAAATCATGAAATTTCCTTTAATCAAAAATAGTTCTGTGAGCCAATTGTAAAATTCAAAAGTAATTTTAAAAAAGCCAAAAATGTTTTCTCTCTTTCTTAAAATTAAAGTTTTAAGTAAGATAAGGTACTATTCTATATCAACACATTTTAACTTAAATGATATAAAACTCTCAGTATGTAATATAAGCATAACAATTGATAAAAGTTAAAAAATAAATGTACCAATTTTACTTTATAACCGTTGAGTCATTGTGTGAAAGTTTTATGAGCTCCTTTATAACTACGTTTATATGGGATTAGAAATTATTTGTCATGTTTTATCATTAAATATTTATCGTAATTAAGTTAGTTGATAACAATATAATTTTGCAAAGTTGAATTCGGAAATAATTTCTGATAAAAAAATATTGTCGCTACTATTTTATAATTTAATCAATATTAATAGTTATTGTTAGAATTTAAAGAAAAAAAAAGTTTTTTTTTTTTTTTTTTTTTTTAAATTTCGTTATGTCATACGTGGGAAATGGGTTCCAAAACTTAATTATTAAATTTTAATTATTAAAAGTTTATTATTACTAAATTTTATTCATTCATTATTATTAAATTTTAATCCCATATATGTAAATTAAGATGGGAATATACATATATATAATGTATTTTATAAATTTAAGCATACGTCTTACAATGTGTGATTGCTTAAATTAAATTTTACTTGTAATTTTTTATACTTCCTAGTTTTAATATAAGACTATTTTTACACTTGTTTTGGAATTTAATATTAAAAAAATGAAAAATTTCCCATATTTCTCTATTGGGGAGAAAATTTGTAAATTACTATTAATCATAAAACTGCTTATTTAAATGAGAAAATGTTTATTTAAAGCAAACTTTTATTTTTATCCGCTGATTTTGATTTGAAAATGTTTATTCACATTATAAACAATGAAAGAAAGAAATTTACAAAACGAGTTTTATTTTCAAAAATGATATATGGGGGATTACATATTTTAACTTAGTATACATTGCTTTAAGTAACAATTTTTGATTAAAAATGAAAGAAAAATTTCCTCAATTTTATTTTTACTTCACTAGAAATTTATCTTTTAAAATTTCATAACACGAGAATCTGCAATTTTTCCAAATTTTTTAAAATATTACAATTTAAAACTTTACAAACTAATGTATTACCAATTAAATAATTATGAATCTATAAGTCTCCAAGCTATAAATAATAATTCGACACGGACAGATGTTTTGCCTAAGCTTTAAACATTTATAAGTTTGAATATTATTATACATAATTTAAAGTAGTCAAAAATAATGAAAAGTCTATTATTATAAAGTATCGTGACACATTATAACTTCAAAATTTAAATTGATAAAATATTTTATGAATTCAAAGAATGATGTTAAATTTTCAATAAAGATATTTAGCCTCAGTTTTATCCAATTTTTGTTCAAATTCCATCACTGCATTGAAGTTTTAATAATATCCTTCTTAAATTATTAAATATTATTTAACACATGAAATAAAAAGAACAGATTGTTTGATTTGTTATTTGACAAAAAAGAAAAAAAAATGTGCAAGAGTCACTTCAACGTATTAAACCATTATAGGAAATTATTTTCCAAAATTCCACTACGAAATCGAAAAATTTATTTTGAAAAAAGAATTCCCTGATTCAGAATACTTTAAATAGTGCAGATAGGAAAGGCATTTGTGATTACTATTTATGATTTTTTAATCTTGAATTTTTTACAACTGGAATTATTTTCTTTAGGTTTGAAATTTATTATATTTATTTTGCATACTATATAACAACATTCAATTTATTATACATCATACATACTGGATGATTTGTAATTTATTGCAGTGAGAAGATATTAAAATATTTTAGAATAATATTATTGCAATAAAAATATATCTTAGTTTCATTATCTGTATAAAATACTATTAAAAATATTAGTTTTAAAGTAATTATTAATAATCAGTTTTTAGAAATAGAAGTATTTGAAGAAAACATGAGTGTTTATTTCCATAGTGGGTAAAGGCCTAGGAAAGCCTACACCCTTGGTGACAAACTGAAAAAAAAAACACCAATTCAGAACAGAATGGAGAAATAAAAATTCTAAAAATAGTTAGGTTTATCATATCTAGTGTATCAACGTAAGATTACCAAGACTGTCTGCGAAATTTATCGCCAACCCAAAACAACGCCAAGGGGCTCTGCTAGGATCCAAATCCATAGTGTTCCAATGTGCCACTTTTAAAACAAAAGAAAATTATCAACTTATCATTAAATTAATTTTGAGTAAAATAATATTTGGCTTAATCCTAATACACGTAACCCGATAGATTTAGTGACAATGAACATGTTTGGCAGCATTTGATAAAACAATAAAGTTTGCATTTTTTGTAAAATTTTTATTTGGCAGGATTTGTATAATTTTAGAAAAATTGAGAAGTATAAATGTTTGCCTATAATTTTATGTCTATTCATTAAAAATGTTTTACGTATACTAGGATTTTTCCCAATATTTTATGCAAAAAATATTTATTAAATTGAACTGGTTTTGTATATATTTATATATTTTTCAATCAGTTTACTCTAAAATAATGAAATTAGACTTAGCATTACTAAAAAATGTATTACACTAAATTATTCGCTTAAAAGAAACATTTTTCTAGCAAATTATTTTATGAACAAGTTATTTTAAAATTAATTGTAAAAATATAATGACGTGTATGTGTGTATATGTATGAAAATAAAAGGAATAATTATTTTTAGGCTTGTTATAGGATAAATTGAATAATTAACTTATAACAATTCACATTCAACAATGATATTTCAATAATTATTGGATAAAACTCATATTGTTGTAAATTTATTATTTCACCCAGTATTATCAATCAAGAATGGTATCTGACAGCTAAAGTTTCTTGAAATAATCCATCGAATTCCTATGTTTAAAAAAGAGTTTATTAAAAATTGGAATCACTCATTTGCTAGCGATATTTTGTGTTTCAAAAGCTCTTTATACTGTGGTTCCCTTAATTTTTGAATTTTTAAAAGTTTGTGGGAACATAATTCCTTTGGTATGGGGTGATTTTCGGCAGTGTCACTTATACATATTTATATAAAAAATATAAGTATACACCTATATTTTTTTTATTGAATACTGTTCTTCTACATTCATGGATAAAATTATTTGCAAAGAAATATTTAAGTATTCAAGCAAATCCTGGGGAAAAGTAAAATTTTTTTATAGAATAGAAATTAATTTTCATTGGGGAATTTTTAAGCATCTTTTATTGATTCAAAGTGGGGAAACGATATCTGAAGAGCATAATATCGATATTAATGGCAAACTTAAAATAGTGATAATTATTAAATGCATACTAATGGTAAAAAGTGGGTGCATTGATACAGAAAAATTATAAATTTAATAACTCTTTCGATAATTGAATGGTTCATTTGCCAAATTGATTTTCCCTTTTTTCAATTTTATTCCAAAGTTGCAAATAATGTATATACATTTAGAACAAATTTCTCGTATGATAAGAATTACCATAAAAAAACCATATTTAAATATATAAAAAATCTTACAAGATATATCATTTTTTCCAACTATATAGTTGGAAAAAATGATATTCCCTTTATAAAACAAGTATTCTTGTTTTATAAAGTGAATCTTTATGGGAAAGGAAGCATTTACTTATATTTTGCTTTTAATATGATCGTTTAAAAGCAATTAGTTTTTAAGCGATAGATACGAATAATAAAAGTTATTTTTTAAATGAAATGCCAAAATTTTTTATTTTAAATGAAACGCCAATAATAGATTATCCGGCTAAAATTTATATTTTTTATAATTTTTAATTAAGTATTGAAAAATTTGCAATTATTTAAACAAATAACAAATAATAATCAGAGTTAGTGGCAATACTTTATTGAAACACAGAAAGTGTATATTTTCACAAAACAAAACAAGCATTCTTTTATTTTTTATTGTTTTAGTTTGAGTTGGTGCCAATACTTTATTGAAATACAAAAATTGCATGTATTCACAAAACAAAACAAACACTTACTTTTTATTGTTTTAATTTTTCTTATTTCAATGTTTAAAAAATAAATAGAAATGAAGTATTACTCATGTTGTTGTAGAAATTTTAAAATTTACGTAAATTAATTTTATTCCTCTATATTAGTATGAATTCGTTCTTTTTCTATTGGTTTTATAACGATTATTTCCTAGTTAACAAATTGCCTTTTTTATTTAAGAATGCATCAAACAATATACTTCTGAAAAATTTTAGAAGCACTTAATGATGCAAGATTTAGAATCAGTGATTACTTCATTCAATGAAGCTTATAAATGTTCAAAACAAAGAAAACAATCGTTTCAGATTGAACCCAGGAGAGAAAAAAAGAGCTCAAAGTAGATTCATTCGGCATTTCGCACGCGAGGCAGCGGCCTCATTCAATTGGCTCTTTTAATGCAGCATCGCCCTTTTTAATTGGCTTCCTTGTTACAGACTACAGTAATTCCATTCGTCTTTATGGTCCGTTGGAGACACGGAATAAATCCTTCCCTTGGAAGCAGAAATGCCTTTTCCTCATCAGCAGAATTATTCAGAAAGACTTAGGCGGAACAGTATCTTAATCCGTATGGAAACACGCATTCAATCTCTCTTCTGCTAATGGCTCGATTGTTTCCTCTAATCTCCTTCGACAAATGGGGATCTTCTACGTCACGTTTTAATTAGCAATAGAAACAGCTGGAAATGTATTTACTACATTGCGAATTCCATTTGATTTCTATCTGTATTAAAAATTTATTAGTGAACTTAAATGCGAAGATTTATGGGTAAAAATGAAGAAATGATACCATCGCCAAAACGAAAGCTATGTTCACAAATGCAACAAATGAAGGAAACAATTTTTGAAAAGCATATTTTACTTCACTATATTATTAAATTATTTTTCTTTGTGTTCTTAAGAGATTCATCTAATCATACTATCAATTGACTTTGAAAATATTTTTAACATAAAGAAGAAAAGCAATTTTTTTTAACATTTATCGAATAAAATATATGTAGTTCACAAAAAAGTAATTAACATGAATAATTAATTAAAAAAAAGATTTAATTATCGTATTTTTCAAATTTATTTACATGTTTCTTTGATTTTTAGAGTATGCATTCTAAATAAGCAGCATATGAAGCACTAATTAATTAGAAAACCATGTTTTAAAAAAGCATGACTATATACTTTAATTTACGATATTATTAAATTCACTTTCTTATATACTTTGAAAGATAGTTTCATAAAATATGTGAGTTTAGAAAAGGTTTAATAATACGATTCTGAACAGGAAACAGTATCATGTTCAGAATAGTAAAATTCTTGAAAAATTTACTTTTACAAAAGCATTAAGAAAAGGCAATGTCAATCCCACAGGTTGAAATTTAAATAAATAATACAGGCAAATTTTAAAAAAATTTAAAGGGTTTTTTATAACAAGAGGTTTTATTAATTGAGCAATGATATTTTTAAGCACTTTTAACAGTAAGAACAATATTCAGATACAGAGTAATATTTTCAGAATAATTGTAATGTATCAGGAATGATATACATACATTTATTAGATACATGAAGAGTGATTCTTACAGATTTACTTTCACATGACAATGTTTCAAATAATTGCAAAGCATCTTGGAGGCCCCCTTTGCATAATAGTCGTATGAAATCGTAAGAATCATACTCTCAAATTATTACTAACTAAGAAAAATCGCGGCAATAGTCGATGTTGACATATTGTAATGAAAGTAATCACCCAATGCTTATAAAAATTAGGATCCCACGTACATTGCAAATGTACTAATGGCTCCCACTCATGATTTGTATAGGGCTATAGTTGCAGTTGTTACTTATGACATTTGGCAAAGCATATTCCGCTCGTCAAGGACTGGGCGAATGAAGTCAGAAAGAGCGTTTATGAACAGAACACCCCTCTAAGAGGGAAGATGTATGACTTTGGGTCATAGATGGCAGCACCATCAAGGTCTTTAAACTTAGAGAAAGGTAACCAGGGAAAATCCAAAGCCTGGCTCGTAACACCTCCAGAGATATTAATTTTGAATGGGAACATGGAGGACAATGCGACCACGAGATATTTTACGTACCCCAGTCGCCATTAGTGATCACAACTGATCTTTTTATAAGCCGGGATTCAAACTCACCACCTTCCAGTAAAGAGAACGACGCCCTAATCAATTAATCCACCGCGGCCCATTATAAGGCTACTAAACCGGACAATCGTTGGTTCTTCCATGCGACAAAAAGACCAATATTTGCCTCTCGCGCCTTGCAGTGCCCATTTAAAATGTCTTACTTATTCCCAGGGTGAAAAATCCTATCCTCTTTGCCCAAAGTGCCGTAAACATTCTTCGGCAAAACATTTTAAGCTGTTTGGTCATTCTTTGGGAGGAAATTTACTCTTTCCTCTCCTTGTTTCTGACTCGTCAACAGATTTATGGATCTGGTCTGCCACCATCGGAGATAAGTAACAACAATCCAATCCAATCTAGATCAGAACAGAATCCACGCTGCTTAGATTAAGGCTTAACTTAGACCAAAAGTGAGCAAAATCCAGTCATTATAACGATTGTAAATATTTTACATTTGATAAAACATAGACATAGCAAATCTCAAAGCCATATTGGTTACTTCTTTAAATAATCAGACGATTATAATAAGAACACATAATCTCATAAAATAATTATTATACTGTTATAAGAATATTATGTAAGAATCATAATATATAATAATTTTAATAGTAATAAAAAATTTAAGTAATCAGAAAAATTCTACCTCTTATAATAAAATTGATCCGACTGATAGTTGAGTGGTTAGCTTTCCTGACTCCTATGCTGATGCTCCCGGGTTCGAATCCCGGTTTTGGCATGAACTTTTCCTTTCTCTATGTTTCTTTGTGCTTTCTTCTAAGATGATGGATGAATATGGCCCATCTTATTTAACGGGTTGTGACGAGGGTAATGCTAATCACGTCCGTGACTTGGTTCACAGGTGCCCACCAGGTAGAGATAAATGATAAACGATATCATTTTAATTCACAATTATTTTCATACGTTTTTCATTCCGCTATTGAAAAATTTGAAATGACTTCCAAAAATGCCACAATACATGAAAAACATGTTTATAAAGAAAATTGGTACTTAAAGTATTTAGTAGAGTTTAATATAGAAAAATTTATGAAATTAAATAAATTCCATTATATTATTAACATGAGATTTGAAAACAGTAATTTAGTAAAATTGCATTTGTGTGTGTTCCGTTTTACCAACAAATTCAGTACCATTTCTTTAATTACCTTAAAGAGGAAATTTGCACCTGTAGATTTCTACAGGATTTTTAATGGATCAGGATAAATGATTAAACTGGTCACATCATTAAATAGCTGAAGTAAAAAATTTGTTCTTTACCCTTTTTTTTAACATTATTAAAAAAAATCAGCTTGCAATCCCACATTTTTTGTTGCCCTACTCGAAACAACTCATTTCGAAAACTACTGTAAACGTCGCGATCAGAGAAAAATTGTGATTTGAAAAAAATAACGCCATTTATTATTTCTGAAATGCTTAGATTTGTTCAAATTACTGTTTTGCATTATGAAATTAAATATTAAGCATTCATCAATTAAAAATAAACTGAATGAAGTATTTAAAAATTTCTTCTTTATTTAAAATATTGAATTCAAGATTGTTTTATAAAGTGCATTACATTTTCGTTCGGCTGAGTAAAGAGAAAATCGGAAACGCGTAAGTTACAACGAATGAAATGATGCTTTTTCAACAATAAAAAAATACCTAGATTTTTTTTTCTTAAAAAAGGATTCAACGGAAATGAGAAAGGGAAATTAAAATATTATACATTTTTCCGTAACGCAGGGATTGTGTATAGATGACAATTTTAAAAGTGAGTGAAATGGACACGCCTTCGTTTATGAAGCGAGCAGAATTCCTGATGGTTTTACAATGCTTAAGCGAGTTGCCTCATGGCGTAAGTAATTTTACAGTGAGTTCGAATGAGGTTTTTTATGGTTTAATACTCTGTAGTTTAAATTCCAAAATGAACCATAGCTTATAGTTTAAAAGTTAGCTAGAGAGTGGATATAAGTTCCATTCGACTCTATGCCATTATTCTCAATGCAATGCTAGATTTAAGAAATATTCTATGGAAAATAAAATAAAGGTTTTATTTATATAGACTTAATGGTCATGTGTTTTGGTCTTGAAAATATTAGTCAACAAATGTTGCCAAATTAAGTCAAATATTGTTGTTGGTGCTAACTAGACTGACAGTATGGGGTGCGCTGTTCCAAGTGAATCGTAATTTGGTGTGCAGTCCGAATTCCTCGGTACACATATGACATAGGTATCCGTACAGGATAAGCATACCAACCATTCAAAATCCATTTATACAAAAACAGGAGAACCCGAACGGGGATTCAAACCCAGGACTTCCGCAACCCAGCACTGAAGAGGGCAGTCAAATATTGTCATCCCGATAACAATTATATAAGGTGTCAAGTATAAATCAAGGATTTCGTCTGATCCTAACGATGCCAGTGCAACTTCTTAGAACGATTTTAATGAAAACAATTATTCTATTTTTTCTATACATCACTAAACCAAGTGATGTTACTTATGACTATAAGAAGAACCATTTTTGAAACCACTACAGAATGAAAAATAGTTAAATCTAGTGTAAAAGTAAAATATTAAGAACCAGCATAGTAACTTGAATGAGCGTGACAACATATTGATTTGAGAATTATTGAGTCTGAGATTACCACGGAAAGATTATCATTATTATCGCGTTTATTACATATCGATTTTCAAGTGCAAATATACTTGAAAATCGATTCATTTGATACTAGAAATCGTTATAAAATCCAACTTTCAAGTCTCATCCATATAACAGAACCGAAAAGAAGATTCCATATTGTGACACTCTAACAGATAATAAATTGGTTAATAAATGAGGTTTTAATTTTTTTTCTTGTTTTGAGGAATTGATGATTTTAAAAGATTTTGAAATTGTGCTACCAGTAAAATATCAGTTTTAGAAAAAAAATCCTGACTCCATCTCCTACAAATCTGAATCAAACTACTCCATCTGAATACATTTTATAAAGGAACTTTTATAATTTTAATGAATTAAATAAAATTTATTAATCTCATATTTGATTATTTGCTTCTCATTTGAAACTTGCATATTTGAATATTTACTTTATTTTATTGCGGTTAAAAACTTTAAATATTAAGTTAATACTTTTTTACAAGCTTTTCCTATTATTCTGATAAAAGGGAATCTAGCGTTTAAAAACTTAATGGTTTGAAAATCTTGACTATAGTTTGAGAAAATTAATACTTTAATTTTTGGAATAAAGCAATATTGCACTGAATTTATGATTAAGTAATAAGAATTAATGGAAATCAACAATGTATAACATAACAACAGTATCAAATGAAATAAAATAAATAATTTAATTATTTCATTTATGTATTATTCTTTCATCTCTTAAAACAGCTTTTATTAATGGATTTTACAAAATTTGAATAAAAGGAAGATGTTTTAACATTCAAGATGTTGGAATTATTCATTAATGATTAAAACTGTGATCGAATTTTCTTTATAAAATTTTCCGTGTACGCTCAGTAATAAATTGTGTATAATTAAGAGTTCATGCCTTACATGATGCCATCAATCTAATAAAAATTATAATCTGCTTCTTTTCATAAGTAGTTTTGTATCATAATGCATAAATGCTTGTAGTACACTCTAAAAATATACCAGAAACCATTGGGTCTATTTTAATGCCTGGTTCCACCTAGCGAAAGCAAAAGTAATTACACGGAAGCAAGTACTGAAAGCCTATTTTGTCAAGGTATCATTAGAGACTAAAACCCGTTGTCATTGAAAATTATAATCCTATTTGTCGCTGTGTACATAGCCATAGCAGGTGTTTTAATATATCTCGAAGAATTTTGTGGTTACGGCCTCTCCGCTGTGACAGACGACTTCCTTCAGTGACATGAACAAGAACAGGAATTTTTTTTTCTCGTAGAAATGTTATCCGCAATTATATTCGGAATCGAGTCCAGCACATTCATCAATTTGCAGCAGGGGATCCATTTTTCGTTTTTGGAAGACGACGCCCCATCGCTTTCTTTCTTTATTCGGCCTTTTGACCTAAAGAAGGTGAGAAATAATAAAATCAACTTTATTCTCTTTTCTCATTCGGCGAATACATTTGGAGATTTTTTAACAAAAGAGTTCATAATGGGAGAGACTCGCACTGCAGTGTAAAGACATGAAGAACTTGATATATTCAACGATAATGTGACAAATTCATGAATAATGTCACAAATAAAAAAATGTTCATTTGTGGCATTATTCATGAATATATCATGAAGAAATACTCAAAATACATCAAAATGTTCTTTTTTTCCTAAAACTGAAATATTATTTGGTTTTAATAGAAGTTGAGGAATTGTTGTTGTTGTTGTTTCCAATCCCATCTGGAGTAGCGGAGCTACACTAGATTCATAAGTTCATATACCCTCAAAAATCGAAGAAGAGGAGAGGTCTCTCAAGAAACTCTTTCATGGTAAAATAGAGGCAAACAAGAATATGTTGAGGACTAGCCTCGTTGGAGTAACATTTTTTGCAGGTTGGGAAAAGTTTGGAACGCCCGCTAAAAGTGAGGCCCTTAGTGTGCCCACTGACAAATCTGCTGATTACGGCTTGGTCGGCACGTGTGCCCTGAAAGTCAAGAGCACCACCGAGACGCTTACGGGGCTACCAAACGGGATTTGGTGGGACAAGCCAGGCCCTATTGACAGTGTTTTTCCGGGTAGAAAATAATTCTGAGTAAGTGAGGGCCAGATAGTTAAGGAATTAAATATATCTATCTATAGTTAACATTTCAGTTTGGATATCTGATATCTAATTGACATTTCTGAAAAGATTCACTCACCAGAATTGTCTCCTAAAAAATTTATAATATATTTAAGAATAATAATTAATAGCGTAATAAGAAATACAGTCATTTGCCACATTATTCTTGAGTAAAAAATTCATAAAATATATAAAGCCTGTTATTTTTTTCTCAAACTGGCATATTATTTGTTTTAATAGAACTTAAAGAATCAAATACTAAATTTAAAGCATGTCTATTTGTAATTATTATTACATTTTGGATCTCTGATACCTCATTGGTATCTGTGTGGGAAGACTCACTGTTCAGAATTAACTCAAAAAACCTCATAATATATTCAAGAATAGCGATACAAATGGAGAAATATTCAATAATATCCCTGGAAAAAATTACTCGTTACAAAATTAATTTTTAAAAATCTAATATAGAAGTTGGGGAATTGAATATATCTATTCTCGTCTCTTTTGCTAATATCTCAATTTGGATATCTGATATCTTATTGATATTTCTGGAAAGATTCACTCACCAGATTTAACTCCTAAAGAACTTGTGATGTATTCAAGAATAAGTAAAGAAATAATCATTTGCCATATTATTCTTGAATATATCAAAGAAATGCATAAAATGTATAAGCGCCTGTTACTTTTTTTTCAAACTGACATTGTTTAATAAAACTTGAAGAATTAAATACATATTTAAAGTAAGACTATTTGTAAAAGCCCGCCCGTCAGAAACTGGGTGAATGAAATCAGAAAGAGCGTCTTTCGCTTATGAATAACAATTCCAACCATCCCCAGAGGTATTAATTTGTAATGGGAACATGAAGGACATTGCGACCCGACGGATCTTCGGCTAAGCGGGGATTCGAACTCACTACCTTTTGGTAACGAGGACGCTGCCCTAAACAACCAGGCCACCGCAGCCCAGTACGAAAAGTGAAACTCAACATAACATGTTGTTAAAGTTTGTCCATTTGGAAATTTTTTTCTTAAATATTGGAAGGAAATTAATTAATAAGTTAATATATATATTTAATTAATTTTACAGTTGAATTTTAATATTCAGAAAAATGTTATTTTGGTATATAAAAACTATTATTTACATATTGTCAATTTAAAAACTTTTTTCATAAATATTGGAATGAAATTAATTAATAAGTTAATAAACTAAATATTTAATTATTTTTGTATTTAAATTTTAATATGCAGAAAAATTATTAACTTTCAATACATCTTCCTTATTAATAATAATCATTTAAGTAATTCTTAACAAAATTAAAAATCAAAGAAAATTCTTATATTGAAATTTCTAAGATGAATTTCAAAATTATATCATACACATTTCTAAAGGAATACTACAGCTTTTCCAGACCTTAATTATAAAAACTATCAGAATAAATTTTAAAGTTAATAATTAATTAAAGATAAATTAATATTATTGTAAATTAGTTAAAATAACCGTCTTTAAAAAATTTATAATTAATATTACAAGATAATGCTTCATAATTCCCTTGAATTATTTTGAAGAAATTTCTCTTGAATCAAGGAAACTACTCAAACTAACCCTCGAATCGTGATTTGTTGTGAGACAAATGGTAACATTTGATTTAATATGTCAAAAAGTATTATTTGTTAAAATATTACAAGCAAAAAATTCGAAAATGAAACATCATCTCGTCAAATAACATGCAAACTCTTTCTGAGTTTTATTTTGTTTAAAATTTCCTTAAATAAAGTAAATAAATTGAAATTTTTATCATAAATAAAAACTGCTAAATTTACTTTTAATGGCATTTTATAAATACAATTGAAAACAGTTTTTTACTTTTAGTTTGGACTTTAAAAAATAATAAATTTCTTTTACTCTTAATCATGATAAAAGTATAATAGATATTCTAAACCAGTATTTTATTAAATTATTAAATCTATTTTTTTTAAATATGATAGTCTATGTTCATGTATTTTTTTTAAAATAGCATGCATGTAAAAAAAGATTATGTAATTTGATGTGTTTTTATCTTTTCATAATTTTCCTGAATTTCTCCTTTATTTACATAATTTCACTTATTAAGTTTAAAAAAAACTTATAAATGAAATTATGTAAATAAATTTATGTAAATATTATAACTTTTGATCGTTACGCTTGTAATAAATAGAGTTATAAAAGTTACACCACATGTAATTAGATTAAAATGATACAATGTTTCATCATCGATAAGAAACCTGTCATTTGATTTAAAATTATATCTAAATCACATAAGAGAAAGTGGGTTTTTTTTTTTTTTTTTTTTTTTTTTTTTTTTTTTTAAATCCCTATTATAATCAAGGCAGCTTACGCGGAATGACGTCCAACTACACTAATGTAAATTCATAAACATAAATAATTTTTCTTTTACACATTTCAATATATTTTCATACTTTCTACTCTTCATCTTTAATGAAAAATAATGAATCGTTTGAAACTTTTTTCCCGATGAACAAAAAAAAAAGTAAAAATTCTGAAATCTCGGTTGGCAAAGCAGAATACTAATGAAATAGAATATAATTTATGTCCCACTGCCCCCCCCCACCTCAAGCATGATGGACTTAAATATTTACTTTTGTGATTGTGTTGAGGGGAGACGCCCTGTAATTGCTACTTCAATTACATGCAGTGAGACGTCGATAAATTCATTGGGGCGCTCCATCATTCGCCGCCCCTGTCAACCGCAGAATACTCGGCGTGGCAAAAGCGATTTTTCAGAAAAGCACCAACTCTGCAAGGGAAACGATTTTATATCAGTTTTTAAAGCAAGTATATTTAGTAGACCAGCTATAAATTAATTCCAGTTAAAAGATTTATTTTAGTTTATTGGAAATGTTATACACTTAATAAGTTATTTTAAGTAGTTATTTATTCAATAAATTATAAAATACTTAAAATTCCCGGAATTTCCTTGAAGCTTCAAGGGGGGATGTACACCCAGCTTTTCGGAAAAATGATAATACTTAGTATTTACATATATATATAACAAACCATTGTTCTGCACAACAAAATATGTTGTTACATAAACTAAAAATAAATTATGAGTGGAAAGATTAACATAATTTACAAAATAATTAAATACTGAAATTTGTATTTCTTTCATTTTCATTTCCAATGCGTAACGTATTATTAATAAGTAAATAATATGCATAGATATTAAATTCGAATTCAAAATAAATTTTATGGATTACAAAACTTTAAACATATTCAAATATTTGCATATAAAACGTCTTTTATTTTAAGATTCCCAATCTCAACAACTTGACATACATCTGATTAAAATATTTAAATTTGATTCAGGAAATTTTTTAACATAAAATTTTTATCCAATTGTTATTGTATTAAATAATAAATTAAATAAAAATTAAATATGCTGTGTTTTTATAGATTTGAAGAATATAAGTTGCTAATTATAGAAAAATATAAATTGCTAATTTTTATTTAATTTTTTAATAATAAATTAAATAATTATTCAATTTATTATAATAAATGTATTAAATTAGGTGAATTAAAAATTTAAGTCTAATATTAATTCTTTATTTATTCTTATATTATTCTAATACGGAAATGTATATTCTATTTAACAATTTTTGCTTTAAAAAATTTATTTCATAACATTATTTTTTACTCATGCTAAAGCAACAAATTTTCTTGAAATTCATCAGATTTATAAAAATTATGCAAATTCTAGAAATAACTTCTTTATTCTAAAAAGATTTTTACTTTGGAAAATATCATTACCAATTTTTTTGAAGAAAATCTAAAATTATAAATATAAATGTTTGAATAAATTTTACTGCACTCATACTTTAAACTTGAAATTTTTCTTAAAATGTACCAAATAAGTTTAAAAATTACGTCCAAAATTTAAAATTTGATAGATAGATTTCTTAGATAGCCTTTCGAAAAATGTAAAATATAGATGTTTAAATATATAATTATAATTAATAAAATAATATATAAATATTATTAATATTATAATAAATAAATAAATGTAAATGTTTGCAGTATACAAAATTTGGAAAAAAATATAATTATTTCGATTGACAAATTTTTGCTACTTTTTCACTGACTTGCAGCAATTAATATAATAAACACTTCGCTGGTGCTTAAGTGGATTCGAGAGCAATTAATTTTACCTTTCTATACTTAGCTTTCCGTAAAATATAAATGTTTAAATATAAATATAGTGAATATAAATGTTTCTATATATAAATATTTATGTTTGTGTGCTTGAATAAATTTTACAACACTCATACTTCAAACTTGAAATATTTCTTAAAATGTACAAAATGAGTTTAAAAATTTTGTCCAAAATTTAAAACTTCAGTATTTTTAAAATGAACAAAAAAAAATGACTTCATAATGTTAAAATGATATTAGATTAAACGTGCAGCATATAAATTTTGTAAACAAATCTAATTTTTTACATTGACAAATTTCTGCTTCTTTCAAAAAATTTAAGGAAAAAATACTTCGTTTCATGCAGCAGTCAATATAATAAATATTTCGCAGACGCATAGGTGAATCGAGAGCGATTAATAACACCTTTCTATACTTAGATAACCTTTCTTTTTGTCGGAGACATCAAATGGAGTTCCCATCATTCATAACAGTGTGCTTATAATACAGTTGTCATGGTAACGGTAATGTTATACAATAAATAACCAGTCATTATAATAAAAACTCTTCAAAAATTGCCTCATGGTTACATTTTCAGTATATGAACAAACAATTTACAGAATAATTAACTATTGCAATTAAATACATGTCGTCAAAAGTATATAAATAATTTTGCGAGTGAATGACTATAGAAAAATTAAAAGTTCCTTCTTATATTTGGTAACATGTTGTACTAATTGTTTAAAAATATATACTAATTGTTTATTCAATAAATATTTATAGATATTGAAAAAGAATTTTTTATCCTACTTTCATCAAGGTCAGGAAAGATTTAAAAAAAAAAAATCCTGCAGAGATGAAGGAAGAACACTGAACCAACTTGTAGCTTATTTGATCCTTCATATATATATATATATATATATATATATATATAAGATATTATTAGGATATATTAAATAACGCATTGTCACGTATAGTTATATATTACTGTTGAAGTGTATTATTTTATTATTCAGTTATTTCATAGAACTACACTACGTATATTATGAAATAGCTAGGAAGTCAGTTGTTGTCGTTGTCTTGTGCCAGTGCTAGGCTGGTAGTATGGGGTGCACTGCTCCACTCTTCCAATTAAACAGTAGTTTGGTGGGGAGTCCGACTTCCTCAGTACACACACGCCATTAAGTCCCTTTTTCTAGGGTAGGTTACCATTCACAATCCATTTATACTAGTAAAGGACAAAGACAAGAGAGAGAAAGAGCGAAGTATATCCATGCCCAAGCCGGATTTGAACCCAGGACTTCCCCATCTTCAGTCAGATACGCTGACCACTGTACTGGGTGGGTAGCTGACAAGTCAGTTAAAGCATATAAAAGATGAAAAATTCCTTATTTCACCTGGTTATTCTATGAAATAATTAATGATTGACCGTTAAAGTTGTTTTGTTGCACCATCGTGTTTCCCTGTACCTAGTCCTAAACTGGACTCTACCAACTGCGTGGAAACAGATGGGAGCCTTCGTAATTTAGAAGCAGAAGACCCCCTCTCAATACTTGACCTGCCATCACCAAAAGTACAATTTCATTTGGAGGAAATTGCACCACGACCTATGAAATGTGCCTCACCCACTTTTGGGAAGAAGACGGAATGTCCTGAAACTGGTTAAGATATTCTGTTAGGTAGGGATTCGAACTCACAACCTGAGAACGTCACTCAAACTAGTCGTCACCAGCGAGTAGTCATGTATTGTAATGATTAAGATTATGTCCATTTAATCATGCAGATTTGATATAGAATTAGATGAGGAATTGAAATGGATACAAACTAATTAATGATATTTAATTACGTATTAATCAATAAAAGGAAATTTTCTTAAAAAAAAATTATTTGAAAGAAATTACTTAAAATAATGTTTATTATGGTAGGAAAACTAACTAATGTACAAAAAGGACAGCTAATAATGAATTTTATAATAAAAATAACTTAAGGAAATTTTTAAATGAAATCTAAGCATATATAAATAAATGAAGATAAAATTTTTTAATAGTTTTCATCATTTTATTTCAGAGACGAAAATGCAAATTAAAAATGTCAGCATTTTTAAATTCTAAATTTTAGTATACCTGAATTTTAAAATAACTTGTACAGTTTCACTTTCGGAAGTGTTACTTTCTTATATTTTTAATCTCTTTGAACTGAAAAGTCTTTAGGAAAGAGAACTGAACATTATCGAAGATGGAGTGGGGGTGGAGGGGGCCCCGCATTCTCCTCCAAATAAAGAGTTATGCCCTGCGCTTGTCAATCGCGTCTTCCTCTACTTAGAGGTAAGTGAAATTTAGAGCATTCCCTTCTGCCATAACCGTTGGATAACGAACTTATAAAACCTTACATCGCCCTCTGTCAGCCCCTGGACTCTGTCTTTAGAGGCTTTTAAAGTCCCTCCATTCCAGGGGCGCACCTAATGCCCGCCCTTTTAAAAGCACCACTTTCGGGCGACTCTTAAAAGTTTATGAGTCGGATGGCGAAGTGATGGAAGGCGCGTTTATGATTTTTATTTCGTCAGCCCTTGTGGAGGAAAAAAAAAAAGTAGTGAATGAAATGCTCTGACGGAGCTGTTTGAAGAGTTGTTCGAACAGAAAGGTGATGGCTTCATTTCAGGATGTTGCGGTTGTTTCCAAAACCTGCCAAACTCCATCTTCCCGACTGCGTAATGGCTGTAAGGAATAATCGATCTCATATTTCCTAAAATTTATTCTTCCCTTTAGAATTAATTTTATCCGCTCGACGACACCCACACATATAACAAAAATAATTTATCAGTTTTGTCTTGAATGGAGAATCTGTTGGAATTGGGTAACTATTCTTTCATAGAAATTTCTTTAGATGGAAAGTGTTGAAAAAATAACAGTGGTTGATTATACACATTCAATTTGAAGAAACTTGTAATTGCTATTTATTTTCCTTTCAATATGATATGTTACAGAAATTATCATCATTTGAGGTGGATTTTAATGAAAGTTTGTTAGAGATTACAAACATTTGTAGAATAAAGAAAAAAGATTTAAGTTTAGCATATAAAAAATCCCCAAGCAATTTTGTTTCGAATCTACCAAGGAGCACACGACTACTCAATCGGTTGCCACAAAGACTGTCATAAAAAAAATGAAATTCTTTTTGTATTTCTTTTTGTCAACTATACAGATAGCTGCTTGATCATTCAATCAAAATAATTTACTAAAAAATATTGTATTAAAGTTGTCAATTTTGTCGAAAATTTAATTTAAATATTTCAAATTAGTTTTTACAAAGTATTTATCATTTGTTTAATTTCTTAGAGTCGATTTCTTGTCACATCAATTGATAAGAATTTATTCAATTAATTTGTAAATTGCAATTTTGCCAGATCTTTTGATAGTTATTCATGAAGCTGAGCTAATTCTATAATTCATAATTTTGAATACTGTAAAATACACTACTGACCATTAAAATTGCTACACCAACATGAAATGCAGATAACAAAATGATATTTATTGGACAAATATATTATTCTAGAAATAACAAGTGATTAAATTTTAAAAAAATTTGGCTGGATAGATCCTGAGAAATCAGTACCCAGAACAACCACCTCTGGCAGTAATAACAGCAGTTATACGCCTGGGCATTGAGTCAAACAGAGATTGGATTGCATGTACAGGTACAGATGTCCATGCAGCTTCAACACGATGCCACAGTTCAACAACCTTGGCGTTTGGTGACGAGCCAGTCGGTCGGCAACCATTGGCCAGACGTTTTCTATTGGTGAAAGATCTGGAGAACGGGCTGGCCAGGGCAACAGCCGAACATGTTCCGTATCAAGGAAGGTCCGTACAATACCGGCAACATGCGGTCGGGCATTATCTTGCTGAAACATAGTTTCTCAGGGCTCGAATAAAAGGTAGAGCCACTGGTCGTAACACACCAGAAATGTAACGTGCACTGTTCAAAGCACCGTCAATGCGAACAAGACGTGACCGAGACGTGTATCCAATGGCATCCCATACCATCACGCCAGGTGATGGGCCAGTATGACGATGACGAACTGTTCGTGCAGACAATTGTTGTCTTCCAAACAACCCCGTTTCTTGACTCATGGCTCGTGACGTGGTTGTACGTTCCATTACGGCCAGCGGATAATATGCCTGTCTTCTCGTCTGCTAGTGATAGGTTGCCGTTGAGATCCCACATGGCGTTCCGTATTACCGTCTTGAACCCATCGATTCCATATTCTGCTAACAGTCATTGGATCTCGACCGACACGAGCAGCAAAACTGCGATAAGATAAACCGCAATCCCGGTACGCTACAATTCGACCTTTATCAAAGTCAGAAACGTTCTGGTACGCATTTCTCCTTCTTACACGAGCCATCACAACAACATTTCACCAGGCAACACTGTTCAAATGCAATTTGTGTATGAGGAACCGGCTGAACATTTTCCTCATGTAAACACAATGTAGGTGTCGCTACTGGCGCCTGCTTTGTCTGAATGCGCTGAAAAGCTAATCATTTGCATATCACAGCACCTTCTTCCTTTCGTATAAATTTCACGTCTGTAGCATGTCGCCTTCTTGGTGGAGCAATTTTAATGGCCAGTTGTGTACTTTAGAAGCATCATTTCTGGAATGTACATATAATATATATATATTACATCTATATAGAGGCAAATATGTGTTTCCTTTTCTGTTGTTGTTGTTACTTATAACACGTGGTGAAGCCCGCCCGTCCTGGACAGAGCGAATGAAGTCAGAAAAAGCATCTTCCGTTTTAGAAATATAAATAAGACTATGTTAGAGTTTCCTGGATTTTTAACAATATTTTAAGCCATTTGATTCTTTGTTATACCATTCTTAATTGATTAATCATTGATTCTATCAATTAATTTACTCATTATTTAATAGTGTTAATTTAATTAACTTTTGATATGTTAATTTAAAAGTAACAAATGTTGCTGTTTATCTTTAGCAAAGTTTTAATATCAATTCAATAAGAGCCCAGAAAGCAATCAGATTTCCTTTGCATTTTGGAAAATTAAATAATTTCTTACACTTTAACAGTTCATTAGGTAGTGTGCATGAATATTGTTTATTTGTTCCGTCAATTACAATTGCCCAATATTTATTCTCAGAATTTTTAAATATTAATTTTGTCTTATTTAACAGATGAACGAGTTTTGAACAGCGTTGTTTTTATGATAATAATTTTGTGACCTTTCCAAAACTTAATTGCTCTTATGAATTTTAAGAAATAATATTAACATCCTTTATTCGAGGACAAATGCATTGTGGGAAACGTAGACACTGTAAAACACCAACAAAAAAAAAAAAAAAAAAAAAAAAGAAGTTAATAGAAAGGAAACATTTTTTAATAAAAATAATAACTGAAGTAAAAAATCTTCATTTAATGAACATAAAGGGAAAATTACTATTCATTATAAATGAAACACAGGTTGAAAACGACTGGTTTTAAAATATATCTTTTAAGCTATCGTAAGTGGTTTATTTATTTAGAACGGTGGCAACAGCAAAATCTATGGAGGAGATTGATAAAAAAATCGATAGACCGAAGCTTTGCACGGTGTGCTGAGTTTGAGCATTCAGCCTGCATAATGGCCCAGAACAGAATTCCCTCCAGTCTCAATTACAAGATCCCGAAATGAATTCTGAGGGGTCGTTCACACTGAGCTGACGTCAATGGTGTGGTCAGCCACCTGAGACAAGCCCCTCCCCTCTTTTGACATACTTATGCGGGCGCAACCACTGGACCTTGTCCACTGTTCACCAATGATCGGCCTGCACATAATGACTGGTCATTAGCAGCACTCCTCGAATCGATCCCTTAATAACGCTTTCCTGTTGCTCGTTAATTTCATCTCAAAAAGAATGGAGAACATGAATCGAACTCGAGTCTCGATCGTTGTTCGGATTCGAGTTCGACATTGGAACTGGACACGTGTAGCGGCATGTCGCGCTCAATGCTCGAATCAAATGTACTTTGTCTGATTCCGGCAATCTAGACAAAAGTAACATATTTTCATTTGGTCGGAGGGAACAAAAAACAACAAAACGAATGAAGAGAGAATGGTTAATCAAGTTCGCACTTCTTTCGTTCCATTCCGCACCACGCGTTCCATTTTGGAAACTAATGGTTGTTTGACTATTTGACACAGTAAAATGATCAAACGTATAATCTAATAAAATATAATAAGTACTAATTTAAAAAAATTAATATTGCCAGTCAATTAAGTAATAAAATGGTCTAAACTCAATCAGTTATCCTTTAGAAAACTCTTGGTACACACACTTCCCACAGCACCTACTGACGTACTTTTTCATTCAAATTAAATGCATATCATTGAAACGAGACATTTTCATAAGTTGGATTTTTCATTAATAACCATGTGAATAATGATTTTTATTATTCCCATGGCTTCATTTTAATAATTGTTGTAAGTTATTTATAATGAAATACCTGCTGTCAACGGTTGTTTGTATTTGGCTATCTTCATTACAAAAAAACATAATAATAAAATCTTTATAATAAATAATACAATGGTTTAAGTTTAATTAGTTATTAAACCAGTTTATTATTTATAATGCAGCATCTACTGATGTATTTTTTTTTTCGAATTAAATGCACTTCATTGAAATGAGACATTTTCATAAGTACTATTGTTGGCACGTGGATCCACTTTAATAATTATTGTAACCTATTTCTAATGAAAGAACTGCTGTTGTTTCTTGCTTGGTAATCTTTATTCTTAAGAAATGTTCCAATTGAAGAATTGAATACGTAAAACGTGTCTTATTTTTTACATAAAAAAATAATAATAATGCAGACAAAAATAGTATTATTTATAAATAAAATATTTCCCTTTAAAAAAAAAACGAAAAGCCTAATGTCTTTCTCGAAGAATATTTTATTTTACCTATACAGGAAACAGTTTCTGAAGAAAGATCTTAGGAAATTTATATGAAGATATTACAAATGTAAAATTTGTAACTTTTTTGATGATTATCATGATTAATGAACTATGAGTTTTATGAACAATGATAAGAAAATGAGAGTTTTTTTTGCTCAAGTATGTACCTCGCGTTCTATTTTAGGAATTAATGGTTAATTGATGGTAATTATAAAAAAATTATACAGACAAAAATTGCATTATTTATAGATAAAATATTTCCTTTTAAAAATAACAAAGCCTAATATTTTTCTCCAAGAACATTTTATTTAATCGGTACAAGAAACAGTTTCTTCAGAAAAATATCAGGAAATGTATATAAGATATTAAAAGCGTAAAATTTGTAACTCTTTTATGAATGAGTAAAGAATCTTAATGAGTAAAGAACTACGAGTTTTATAAGCGATAATAAGAAAATGAGAGTTTTCTTTCTTCAAGTATGGCTTTTTTTTTTTCAAGTCAATGAATTTCTTTTTCCCATTAGTTTATTTTGATATTCAATGCCTAATATAAAAATATGCAAATAACTATTAATTATAAGAAAATTTTAGGTTTGAAATAATGTTTATTTACGAATATCAGTTAGTATTATGATTAAAACTAGAAGTTTTGTTTAATAAAATTAGCTATATTAAGTCAATTAATGTTTTTCTTTGCGATGACAAGTTTAAGTTAATCCTTTTCTTTTGGAGATCTTTCGTACCTTACATATATTTTATTTGAATTCAGAACAAAATATTACATCAAATAGTGTGTGTCACAAAATATTTTTCAATTAAAATAAATATAAAAAATATCATGTATCTACAAAATGCTTTAAACTTGTATTTTAAAAATCTATATTCATTTTGTAAAGAGTTTTAAAATTTACTACTTATACAATTTCAGTTTTTGCATTTAATATAAAATCAATAAATCTAAATAAAAATGATTAAACTTTATTTTAATGTGTGTGTGTGTGTGTACCATACACTTTGGGCTTAGAGGAAGATTTATGAGGAGTTATCATGTATTAAATTATTGAATGAAAGGCATAAAGTCTGAGTTTGGCATGCATTTATATGATTTTATGAAACCAACGAAAATTCTGGATGTTGAGAGTACCATAAATAATGTAAAATATATCAAGCAAAAAACAATGTTTTTTGCTTGGTATATTTTATTGTTTATCTTAAAAGAGTACGCTACTTGCATCGGAACAAAATATAAAAAATTAATTTTTTCAGAGGAAGACACTGTTATAACAATTAAAATGTAATTATGTTTTGTTTACTTTGTTCCGGCACATATTTTTCTATCTTCTTGAAATTTTTAATTTTCGATTGGTAAAAGATAATAATTTTGTTAAATGAAGCAATTTGTTTATTTTATTTTGGATAATTCTTCTTCTAATTGTATGATAGCCCAGTACGGGCTTCTAAAGAATTCGCTTTCATTCTAGTCCTCTTCTTAGCAATGATTTAACAGTTATTTTTCTTCAATATTTGATAGTCAATGTCAATTTTTTTTTAAATTTGGGTTTTTCCCTTGCTCTTCTTCCTATAGTTTGTGACGGAATATTCTATAAATCAAGGTGAAAAGCTCGACATTTTATAGACATGTCCAGCAAATTCCATTCGTTAGATTTTTGAATATTCATATGTGGAAATATGTTTCTGTGAATTTAATTACATGTCTATTTGAAATCCGTTGTTGTTGGTTTTACATAAGACCCTTGGTGAAGCCAAGCCCGTCCGTTAGGGACTAAGAGCATGAAGTCAGAAATTGGAGATTTGGTTTTGCTATCAAAATTTTTAATAAATTCAAAGCCATATAATTTGCTTACAAACAATAAAAAAAACTTTGAATTTTCATTTAAAAATAAATATATTCATGTTTTGAAGTTATTAATTAATCAACATGATTAATAAAAATTAATTTATAAGTTTAGTAATGAATAATTTTAATGCCATTAATGAATTTCAATTCTTTGAAATAAATTACGGCTGAATGTGTTCTTTAAAAAACTTAAAGTTCTTTACAAAATCTTTTCACATTAATTTTGTAATAAACAAAAGTGATAAAAACTATTTTCACATAATTAATTGTCAATGAAGGAATTTACCATAAAAAAAATAATTTGACAAATTTAAATGATTTTTCTGAAAAATTATTCAATTGCTTACATTGATTGAAAAGTTAAAATTTTCTATTAATTAGTTTATTTCTGTTGAGTTCTTATGATTGTATAAATGAACTTACAGGAGAATTTTTACAAATAAATGTAAAATTTGCAGTTTATTGTAAAACATTTCAAACTTTATAAAATATATAAACGTTACAATAGTTAGAATTTAAACATAAAAACTCCGTAAAAAGGGAAACTTGATGTCCTTAAAAGGGAAAACTAATTAATTAAAATATTTCGATACCTCAATAATTTTAGAACTTTAAAAATGTATTAATTTTGCTTGCTGAAACTACAAAATTTTCTAGAAATGTTTAACATTAATCAGAATTATTTTAAAAATAATTTTTATTTATATCTTAAATTTCTTTTATATTTTACAAAATTTTATTATGTATATTTTGTGACTACATGAAGCTACATATAAAACATATAGAAAAATTATATAGTATGATATAAATGTTTACTTAAATTTATACAGTTTTGTTTATTTATATCAACACAAATTTTATACTAATTTCCTTCTTTCTTTGTTATATTTTATATATTCTTATTTTGTACTATTTTAATTTAGACTTTTCTGGAAGATAAATTCATTTTTTTAAAGAAAATTGAGGCAAACATATATTAGTTTGGGGAAAAAGAAATGCATTATTTTTAGGTGAACTTTTTGTGACTTCTTTCAGATTCGCTTTGTAAAAAGGTTTAAAACAGTTTTCATGTAGATTTTTAGGTCTTGTGCGAAGCTACGACTGCTGACATGCTGTGAAGTTTGATAATTTTTGATATTTTATAGACATTCTCGACGATGTTGTATCCACGCGAAGTGCATCTTTAGCATCCAAATACCCAAACGGAATCGACGAAACTAAAATTGTTCGTAACTGGTTGTTACAGTCATATATAGGACGATAAACACCTTTCACAATTTTAGCCACCTGGTTAGCATTTTCGCCATTATAAAAGAAAAACTAAAATGTATCGAATTTTCTGTTTGTTGTCTTCTATTTTTAAAACCCTGTACTCATAACTGAATTAATCAAACAAAAAACCGCAAGAGAATATTTTAGTGTCAAATGTCATCTTTCCAACGAGCATAAATTTGTAATTGTTTGATAGATACCTCACGAGATAGAGATCACTACAGACATCTACTGAAAAAATAATGGATAACTTTTTCCCCAAACTAATAATTATTGCTCTATTATTTAGCTTCATATTGCTTAGAATGTAATTTCTTTACTTAAGAATCGAAGTTTCCTCCTTCGAATATTTTGGCATATGGCTTTTAAAAATTACAATATGAGTACCCAATTGAATTTTCAAATGCCATGCAGTATTTGCACGGCATTTAAAAATTCAATTTTAAAATATCTGGGTGTAATTATGTCAAAATGCTTTAATTGTTAAATAATTTATTAATGTAAATATTTAAAATTCATAATTATCTCTTGCATTTAATTTCAATTATCGATCTATAATTATGCTATATTTACAAATATATATTCATAATAATAATTTCTAGTATATTTATAAGAATTTAAAGTATTAGATAATACCAATACACTAGCCCCTTCGCGACGGCTAGCGCAAACGCCATCAACCAGAAGACTTCACAACCTTGGCATTTGCTGATGATTAGTAGATCCAGAAAATCTATTGTAGAGGCTTTCAATTTGTCAGAAACTGAGGCTGATATATTAGATCTGAAAAAAATGAAGATAAAACAAAATTCTCATATAATCTTCCCAAAATGCACCTATTCCACAGCCGTTTAAAGTTAAAAATTAGACTTTTGACTCAGTGTCATAGTTCAAATATCAACGCCACTAACAATTTGATAATAATTTGACCGTAAAGATAAAACAGGAGCTCGCAATGTCAAATAAATATTATCATAACCCTAAATTTCATGAAAACAAATTATTAACCTTTGAACATGAAATCTTAAGAAAAATTTAGAGCAGTCCATGAGAATAGCATCTGGAGGTCCTTGTTAAATTTTGAAATCTATAAAATTATGATTAACCCTATATTGTTAACGTCATAGAATGCGATAGACTATGATAGTTTAGACGTTGTTCCGATATGACTATGCAAACCCAGTAAAATGTTCACTTTTACTAATCCCATAGGAAGCAGAAGACAAGGAAGACCACCAATTAGGTGCCTTGACTCTTCGAAAAGGGACTTTAATCTGATAAATAAAGGAAGCTGATAGGACCAGATGCCAATGCCTATTAGAGATGGGTCCTTGGCCTGTAATAGGTTGTAGTACCTTAGAAGAAGAAGAATATGGATATAAAAATGAATGATGTTAACAAAGAATTTTATTCAGAAGAATATTTTTAATTTAATTCTCCATTTTCCATCATTAATATTCAGCTATTTATTTCTAATTTCCCTTTGAACTAAAAATCTTTTAATAAGTTTCACTTTCTATAAGAGAAACATAATGACATATTTTTAAATTTATCCTCAGAAAACTCATTACTAATTTAACTATTACAAACTTCGAACTGACTATTTTAAAAAACAATCATAAGAAGGAAATAAACAAAAACTTTACAAATTGATTTTTAAAATGATGTTATTTAAAACGTGTGCCATTTTCACCGATTTAGTAATACTCTCACTGACTTTATGGTTTCGCATCTCCATGATTGCTTTTAATATAGAACAAAAATATTCCCATAGGAGTTTCACCACAAGAATTTCGCGAGACATGACGACACAAGATCATGAATCGTACATAAAATGATATATATATTTTTTATTTACGTTTACATCGAATCCCAGCTTAATAGTTAAGTTAGCATATAGTTTCATTTCGTGTCTATAAACACATATTAAGTTATGAGTTAATATATCATTTCCTTCAAACAGCGAAACGGAATCTTTCTTTTTTCCTTCCTGGTAAATTTAAAACTGTGAAAATTTTTTACAGAGTTTAAATTAAAAAGGATTATGATTTCAGGGGGTTTGTCAAATTCGGTAAAGATAATCTAAATAGTGTTTATGGTCCATTTCATTTTATTGCTTTTATTAAAAACATTTGATTGTATACCATGGACTTCGTGAAAATTTAGAAGTACCAAACTTTCAATGCCGATTTTACGTTTTTGCATATTGTCAACTTGAACTGAATTATTATTATCTAAATCATCGACTCAAACTTTTATAGTTTGTCGTTTTTCCTGAAATGTTGAATAATTTAACAGGCATTGTTAAATAAACAAAATCATCCAAAGAGAATTTAAATGAAGTTTACAAAAATCAATATTTCTATCCAATTCTAAAAAAAATGATGAAGATAAAAATATTATGCATACATGTGATTAAAACCCAGAAAAGAAATGAATAAAGATGTGTTTAAACAATTTACTGAAATGCTGAATGAGAAAAAATTCCAAACCAAGTACCAAAACAACATTGCTGATCCATGCAAGATATATTGTTAAGAAATATTATTCTTCATATTTTTAGAAAGAGAAAGAGTTGTTTTGTTCCTACTTTAAGGATTGCCATTTAAAGAGAGAATTAATTGTATTATACATTTACATGGGCTGTTTTTCCACATTATATATGCATGTTTGGCGAGGAAAGAAAAATATTTCTGAGTTAAATAGTTTTCTTCTCTTATCGTACACTCCTATACAAGAAGCTGAAAATAACTATTCACCTGTGAATTCATTAATGAAACTAGACAAAACAATGATTTAATAGTAACATCAGAGTCGTCTGTTTTGGCAAAGTTTGAATTTTTACCCTTCAACTAATTACGATTTTGTTGCTCTACAAATCACTCTAACACCAGAAAACGAATGGGACATGTGTGTTGCATCTCCCCTATTATATTATTGATGGCGTTAATAGCGCCAACATTATAGTTTAAAGTGGATTCTGAACGACTATGAACAACTGCGCCTGGAACTCCTTCTTCAGTTTTTAGTATAATTTATGAAGTATGCTTGTTGATCAGTGTTTGGAGAAAGTTTAAAATTAAGGATGGAATACGTATAGTTACCAACCTTAGAAATATCATTAAAAAATTACATTGGAGCTAATATTAGTATGATGAAGTACTGATCTGTAAGTTATTTACATTCTTCCCTAGAACTTATTATATTTTATATTCTTCGCGGTTATAGATAATTTTGAAATAAAATTAAATAAATAAACAGTGAATTATATAAAAGTTGTCTTTGAAAATCTGAGCATCTTGAATTAAAATATTCAGGTAAAAATGTCGTTTGTTTTAGTGATTATAGGAATAATCCTATTTTATTTCTGATATTAAATCTGAAATTCATAACCTTTCAGATGGAAGGAAATTTTTTAGTTCCAAATTAAATGAATAGTTAAGAACAATTACTGTTAATGGATTAATGTAACGTCATAACGGATAACGCAGCACTTAATAGGAAGACCTAAAGAAAATGGAAAATAATAAAACACAGAGTCCCTTAAAATTTATTTCAGGGCAATTTTACTTTAGTGTAACAACTGAAATTGAATACTCCTTACTATAGAGTAATACACATAAATCATAAATAAATACAAAAACTAATAGTTAAATAAGAACTTGACAAATACCTGAAATTGGAGTTTGTTATGACGCTATTAATACCTGAAATAAATTTTTAAGGAATGATCGAAATTATAAAATTTTAATTAACATGTTTCAATAATTAATTTAAACAAAAGCAAAATTTTCTCACTAATATGAAATTTACGTTAATAATCAGGAAACATTACAATTCTGGAAATTAAAATGTGGGAAAAATCTAATATCAGAATTGGATATAATTACATGGCTAATATTTATAAAATCAGGAAATTTTATTTTTTGTAAATGAATATTAGTATTAAATTGATTGCAAGTTTTATAAAATATTTTAAAGAAATGATAAGGGTTTTTTTCACACAATACTCAGTTACATTATTAAACGAGCATAATAAATGATATCTTCATAATTTTTTTAAAAGTATAATTAGTGCTGTAAAGAGAATATCATACTAATTAAATGTCTAATTAATAATGCAATAATTAACTCCTATATTGTTATTTACGTCATTAAATAGTTTATTTTAAACTAAGTTGAAGAATTAACTATATTTCTTAATTAATTTTAAAAATATTGAAATTAATGCATACAAAAATGGAACTTCATATAAAGTATCTGTTCAACAAATAAATACTTTTACTTGTTGAACGATTCTTATGGTGTAATAACTTATCTAAAATTGCATTTTGTCTATTATTTTTTATTGCATGATACTCGAAATGATCAAATTATTGAATTACACAAGAAAAAGCTGTTCAACAAAAATATCTAAATATATAAGTCAAATGCACAGATTATACATGACAAAATTTATATATTTTTACATATCATAGTATTATATAAATAATTTTTAATATGTAATTCAAAGATTTTTAGAAATCGGAAGAGAAAGGATTTTCCTATGTCATCTTGTATTTTCTTCAGCACTAATAAATTATGCTGTTTTGTTAGTGGTGTTAGTAAGTTATTTAGGAGCTATTTGTTGATTCTTTTTTTTTTAAGAAAAAATAAATGGCACATCCATCATTTTTATTGAATCAAAAGTAGATTAATATGGCAGTTATTATGCCATATTAATCTTATGTTTATGTCTCCAAATAATGTGCGAAGTTATGAAAAATTTTCTTTGTTGTAGAGCGACATCTAGTGAACAAATTGATAAGTTAAATGTAATTTTTAAGGTTAGTTCAAATTTTCACAGTTTAACGGATATTATTTTTATTCTTTAAATAAAATATTATCACGTATATTATTCTTTTTTAAAAATAGATAGTTATTCCGCATACAATTGGCTTTTATATCATAAAAAAATTCTTCTAAAATTCTTCGTAAAATTATTTATTTAAAAATCATAAAACTTATTTATTTTCATCTTCATTTTGAAAATAAAACATTTATAAAAAATTATTTCTCAAAATTTCTAAAATATTATTACTACATATTAACTAAATTAATTTAAAATTATAATACAAATGAATTAGTTAATAAAGAAATTCTTTTAAATTTCCGAATATTTAAAGTGAAATATAAGGAAATGCTTAAGGAATGCTTAGGGAAGCCATAAGGAAATGCTTCATAATTTAATTATTGATGAAGGAATTTAAATTTTATACTTAAAAAATGGGATTTAGATTAACTTTTAATATTAAAGATTAATTGAAATTAAAGTTTATCATAAGTAATAAGTAGTTTTTGTATGATTAAAATAATAAGAAAATTTACTTTTTTTTTTTTTTTTTGGTTACAAATTATTATTTTAACATATTTTTTATCATGACAGTTATCACTGTAAATAATCAGATTTATTAAGTTAATTTCTATTTTAAATTTACATGGATGAATTAATTCAATAAGTAAAAAATTTAGAAAGAATAATATATTTACAACACATTAAGAATTTTAAAAATTTATTAATTAATTAAATTTGTGATCTATAAAAGTGATGAGCTGAAAATTTTTTCAAACAAACAATGAAATATGATTGCACAATATTATTAACATCATATATTAAATGTCTTATTTAAGTACATAAAAACAAATCATTAATAAAATAAGTGAATTCTAAAATAAAGTATAGTGCAATTTTTTCTTATTAAACCCTTTTCACTTAATATTTTAGATTTTGTTTAGTTTTCTTAGCAAAAATAAATACATACATATTTTTTAATAAATAAATTCCTTGGATTCCCTTTTAAAAATTTTAGCAAATAATTTTAATTAGAAAAAATTGAAAATGTCACTTTAAAAATATAAATATTTATGATTCAATTCAACTTTAAAAAATGAATTTTTGATACTAAATAAATACAAATTTTGTATTATTAAATATATTATATTTACTATAGGAGACAGTACTTATTTAAAATATAAAACTTCGATAAAAAATTTATATCAGGCTAAATGAAGTATAATTCAATATTTTATAAACAATTATACATTAATTATCATAAAAAATTTTTTATGTTTTTTACTGAAAATATTTCCCTATCATCAAATACCAAACAAATATAATTGCAATTTTTAAAAATTAATAAATAAATTGACTAAAAAAATTTCAGAAATTAAATAAATTGTTCCTAAGCTTGCTTTCGCAAAAAGATGTTGTTTTCTTATGTTGTGATAGATGGCAGCACAAGGCCATAACTTTAAAAATAAATTGAACAAATAAAAAAAATTTGAAGCATAACAGTTTTTCCCTTCTGCTTTTTATTATTTAACTTTGAAAAACATTTCTTAAATGTAGAATTACTGATAATTTGCATAGGATATGTTAATAATAATTTCATATTTTATTGCATAATTACAAAGCTAAAATGTAATTTTTGTTTTTGGAAAATAGATGAACAAGTGCTTCAACTATATCACGAAGGTATAATACATTCTTTAGTTTGTACTTTCAATTCTCACGGGTATATTGTTACATTAAGTATTGTTGCATATTACATTGACAACATGTTTAAGAACATTTGGAATAGTTTCTATGCAGTTTTAAATTACAAACGAATTAAATATATTTGTGTGTAGGATATGAAACACATTTTTACTAAAATTTATTCGAATAATCAAGCTTAATAAAACGCAACAATACATAAACAAACTCAAAATACTACACAAAAGCGGAGAAATACCCACAAATTCTAGTAAATTAGATTTTCTAACAGTTAATTGAATAAATATAAGAAAACTTATATTTAACATCATTTGTTCAAGCAGACGTTATCACAATATAGCGATTTTCAATTACTCAAAGGATATAAAAAATTTTATTAAAGAAAACAAAGCGAAGCTTAAAAATCAAAGAAATATGTAAAGATTAAGATGGAATATAAAAAAGAGATAATATAATAATATATATGAAAACGCAGTTTGGTAGAAGAATGTTAGTTCAGGAATTCGCAAAAAATTCTTAAAAAATTCTTAAAAAAAAAAAACTTTAGGTTATATATATATACACATATATAATATAATATAATATAATATAATATAATATAATATAATATAAT
>JAPDSC010156483.1:0-11879 GCA_026290005.1 Latrodectus geometricus | reverse complement strand
TTTTTAAAATTTATTAAAGTTCTCTTGATATTAAATTTTATTTTACTATTTTTGTTTGTCTAGATGAAGAAAAGGAGGAGAAAGTGCCCCCAAAAAGTAAGTTAAATATATAAAGAATTATAGTTTTAGAAATTATGTATAGTAAATAAAAAAAATTAAGAAAATATTTCTTGGAAAATTTATAAATTTACTCACATTTTTAAAGGATTTTCTTTTACTCTACGCAAAAATTTTGAAGTTACAAATGAACAGAAACTGTTACTTATTATTCACAGAATTTTTTTAGTATATCCATTATAATTTTTATTATATATGAAGGAGAAATTGTAGAGTATTCTGCATGATTCATGATCATTTTTGATCAATGTATGCAATTCAAAACTGCATATTTGTATATTTTGTCATATTTGTAAAATTTTGTCAAACTGAAATATTCATAGAACATGAAATTTTTTTCCTGGTCTAAAAGTAGAGAATAATTTTTAATACTCTATTGTCATGCTTGTTTAAACTGGTAAGTTTTGCATATTAAATTTACTTAAATATGTAGTTTCATAATTCAAGAGACAGATAATTTATTCAATACTTTTATAAATCAAACTAAAGCAAAATTTCATTTTTAGACATTTTTGTAAATATAATTGCTTGAATTTATTGAAAGATTTCTTTTACATATTTAAGAAAAGTATTAATAGTTAATTGTTTAAGTGATATTTTTACAAATCTAATTCCATATAAATTTTTAATTTTTTCTAAATTTTCTTCTAATTAGAAATTTTCATTAGTATATTTTAAAATTCCAGCAAATGACACAATTTATGTATTCCAATTGTAGTTATAAATGTTTGTAAACAATTGTAAGATTAAACTATATTATCAAGTCTTGAGTTAGTACAAAGAATGTTTTTATAAAATTCCAGACTTTGAGTTTGAACAGAATTTATGTTGAAAATTAAAAGCTTTAAAGTGTTTTTTTCATCAAATAATTGCAAATAAAATGACTATTAAAATTTCAGCGAAAAAAAAAATAATTTGCAAAGTACATTGTCATTATTAACTAAAGCATTTTCAATTCATGAAGATTTTTATTATATGTCTTCGAAGTTTTTTAGCATACTTTACAGAATTAGCAACACATTTCATAAATATTTTCATCAATACTTTCCTTCTAGTTTTTAGTTTAAAAACAAATGATAAATATCAAATTATTTGTAAAATATAGGAAAAGACAATACTGAAATTACGATTGAACATTTTAAACTATTAAATATTTTATGCAAAGATATAAATTTATGTATAAAATTTTCCAGAAAATCCCCTCAAAAGAAATGATAAATGACAGATCAATAGTTAGTGACCCGTATTTCATATCTACAGTTTAGTTGAACACTAATCTTTGGTGTGGCGACCTACAATTCATCAGTCTCTTTATAAACTAGATTTTGATCTTATTAAAATTATTCAAAGCAATTGTATCAAAAAATTAAAATTCACTTTTTAAATAAAACGATGAATAGGTTTAATGACTACTAAGTCCATGCAAATATTCATTTCTCTTGTTTTTCTGAAAGAGTATCTCTTTGTATAGAGAAAGTTTCGATAAATTCAAAAAATAGATGACATAGACTATAATTTGAAATGTGTTTAATGAAATAAAATATCAGTTCAGTAATACATTCTTCATTAAGCAATTCTTAATTAAAGTATTTTAATTTCTTGTAAGATGTCGTCTTTTGATTAGGAGTTATTAGGAATATTTATTAATTTAATGCTTTTAAGCATAATCAGAATTTTAAAATTACATTTATTGAAATTTTTTAATAAAAATTTTGCATCCCTAACAAGTAAGGAATTATTTTCAAAAACCAAAAGCAAAAAGTAAAATTTTCTTGAATAAGAACTACGTATTTTCCTTTTCAGAGCAAAAATTGGTAAGAAAAGCCAAATTCAGTCTTCGCCGGATATACCCCAGTATCCCCAGTAAGTCTTGCATTATAAGCCTTTTTTTCACTTTAATTTTTAATAAGTACTGAAAAATTAAACTGATGTTTTTAACCTTTTAATTGTTTTGTGTGTATTAATATTGAAAGAATTTCTGAATGATATAAAATTTGATAAATGTTTTACAAACATTTATTATAATTATAGAAGAAACTTATAATCAAAAACAATTGAAAGATTTAAAATCACTTAGAAATCATTGTTTAATATTGAAAACTTTAAAAAAATTTCAGCAGTTTTCTGAGTTTCTATTTTAAAAAGTTTTTTTAATTAACAAACTGAAAGTTGTGAAAATTATGTTCAGATTTCAAGAGGCAGATTGAGTCAAAATCATACAACATATAAAGTCACAGTTGATTTCAAGAAAAATAGCCTATCACAGATTTATTATCCTATTGAATTAGGATTTAGAATTGTTTTATTTTGCTTGTCATTGAATTAGGATTTATCGTTGTTAATATTTCAAGGATTAAAATCCATATAAAAGTTGCACTGAATTATTAGCAAATTTACTTCTCTTTAACGCATTCGATAAATATATATTAATCAATATGGCATTAGAACTAAGACTGGATAAACTAGTTTCTCTTTAATTTTACAAAGGAACATAGCTAAGTGGTAAGATGAAAGTTAGTTTCGAACTTAATATACTATCTTAACTTATATATAAATGGATGCCTAAGACAAGGAGGCTTACTATTTTCGAGAAGGTGTTTTAGTTATTTGGTACCTTACACGATAATAAAATCAGCCATTGATGAAATTCATTAGACCAAACTCTTAGATAGTAAATGGAGACTTTGACCATAGCAAAAATAAAGGAGAGAATTTTTCTTTGATCACAGATTAATCAATTTTTATTTCTGTAAAAAGGCTCAATTACTTTGATATAGAATTGGTCCTTCGATTCAAGATTATTTTTCTGAATATAACAATGGTATTATTTTCTGTTGACCATATTGACCTTTTCCTTGGTGATCTGTTGACCGTTTTTGTTTTAGGTTTATGAGAAAGCTATTCGTTCTAATTAATGAGGCAAATTTGGATATAACTGCGCAGTTTCAAATTCTGTAATAACATAATTTCAAGTAATGAATTCTTTTATGAAGGAGTTTACGGAACCTTTTCAATTGCATTGCAAGAGATAGTTTCAAGAAACAGTGTTATGCTTGTTAATTTCCTAAGCACATTAACTTGAACAGTTTTAACAGAAAATATTTAAACTTTCTTTGTCCTATATGAACTTGTAGTGTAAGTCAAGATCCTTGAGAACTGTTGAAAAACTCCGCTATAAAATCAGTGAAAATAACATAATCTATATAACTTAATAACACTTAATAACATAATCTGTATGATAAAACAATTTCTTATATCATGCAACTGTGTATGGGAATTTAGAAAATTATAATTTTTTAAACTTTGGTGATTTGGATCCAATATGCAGTAATTTGCAAAATTGCATTTAAATTTTTTGAACATAAAAGTAATAAGCCTCAAAATTATATCGTGACCAATAATTTAAAGATCAAATGGTGTTTACTTTATAAAAATTTTAATGAAAATTATTTTAACTTCTATTAAGAAAAAAATCAATTCTTTGCATGTAACTTGTAAATGAATGTAAAAACACGAATGTGGATAATGTGCAAAGTAAAGGTATGTATTTATTATAAAATAGTGTATATAACATGTGACTTAAAAAAACGTAAGTTTACAACCGAAAAGCAATCACTCTGGATAAAACAATTATTGGAAAAAATAATCATAATTTTAAGTGGTAAAAGATCATGGAATAAAAGTTTTAATAAGGGATATCCCCAACAGTAGATTTAACACACTGTCGGCATTGACTTTCTGTGCTCTCTAGTTGCCGGTTGCGGAAATTGCATGCGAAAACCAGACTGAACTGATTTCCAACTCTATAGCAGACCTTAGAGAAATTAAAACTGAATCTTGTCTGTGCAGATAGTATCAAAAACACTCTATGAAATTGTGGTCTAGATATCAAGATACGAGTTTTGTTCGCACCAACGACATAAAGATATACTTATTACCAAAATTAAAAGTATTGCCAATTGCAGCGGCATATGGGTGGACATATGATCAAGAAACTCGTCCTGATATCTCACTTTAATCAGTTCCTCCCTGGAACATAGTGGTTATTGTAACCATCGAGTGCTATTTCTAGTCATTCTTATTTCAACACAGTGGTTGGTGTGTTGAAGTGTATGGTGTTTGGTGTTTCCAGTGTATGGTGTTTTTGGATCTGCTGCTTTGTTTCCTCCAGATCAGCACACGTTATGACTCGCTTTTTCTTATGAATCTGGACTGGTTTGTAAAAATAAAAAACACAATCATTGTCTATAGGAAACTTTCTCTTGCCCAAGATAAATGGGACCTTCTCTATCGTCTGATGAGAGGATACAACAGATCACCCTGCATAAAAAAATGTGATAAACACTAATTTTTAATGTGTTAGTGGATCTTAAGCTATAGTGGTCTTTCACAAGTGGCAAAACAATTCTTCGGTCCAAAAGTACTATAAAACAGTTTCCTTCAGTTGTTGCTTGTGGTTGGCTTGGAACACTTCTTCTGGAGGCAGAATCTTTGGTTTGATATTTATTCCAGAGTCAATGGACCACAGAGAGACAATAAGGTGCCAGCGGCATCAGCCTTTAACATCCCGATTGGTATGCATCCAACTGAACATCTCTTAAATGAATCATCTGACATGGCGGGAACCCAGTGACGATTGTCAATGAATTAACTAACAGTTACATGTGTAATTATTATAGCATGATTGCATATTTTCTCTAAATCATATATACCTGATCTTATAAATTGAAAAAGTGAGAGCAAGCGTTTTTTCCGACATTTACAAAAGTTCGTTTTATATAAATTTTATTGTTAACGTCATTTTCTTTTATGAACTTCGAAAAACATTTCCTTAACTTTTGGATCCCGAGTGTGAAACGAGTGAACCATATACTGTTTCTCGTATTTTAATTTCATGTCTTGTTTTTACTTTTACCCTTTAAAATTTTTTGCTACTGACCTTTAACTATGTTTGATTTAGTGGGGGAGTCACCCTACGGAAACCTTTTTGCCTTTCTAAGGGAAATTGGTTTCCTTCAGTTCATTTACCTTTTATGAATTTTATATTCTCATTTATTTATATTTTTCAGATTTTAAAATATTTGCATTTATTTTTGTATTTTAAATTTTGTTGAGTTTGTGTTCTCTCTAAAATAAATTTTTCTGCAATATTAAATTTTTGGCTCAGCTTGTCCTTTTTGGACCTTGCCCATAAAACCCAACCAACCTTAACTTTTGGTGGAATTTCCTTAACATTCAGTGCAAATTTTTCCCGTTCGTTATACTTTTGACAACATTGTTCAAAAATTGATCTGTCAAAGATGTAAGACTTAAAATGCTAGAAAAATATGTTGGTACATTAATTCAAAAGTTTTTGATTACTAAATTATATTTTACTTGATCAAATATTTCTTTTAAGTTTAGAAAATATTTTAAAATCAATATTTACACCTTTAAATTAAAAAAGTGTGATATCTGTTTGTGATTATTAAATGGTGAACATTGCTTAAGACTAGTAAAGTTTGTCAGGATAACTAGATTTAAAAATATGAAAATAACAAATTATTTCAATTAAAACTAATGTTGTATCTGATAAAGTGGAAATATTTTAAAGTTGATAATTTCATCCCTACATAAATATAATGTAATAAAGTCTTGTATGGTAATCATTCACCTGAAAATATTTTATATAATTCTGATCTTGTGTAATTCCTGAAACACACAAGAGTTAATGTAAAATGTTGTTAAAACTGAAGTGTACTAATATTTTGATATTCAGGTGAAGAGCGCAAGAGAATGTCTGAAGCAAGGCAGGAATTTCTGGCCTCAGCTAAAAAGCGGAAAGAAGCCACAGACACTCAAAAAGGTAAGTCGATTCAAGTAGAAATTTAATTTTTATTTGTGATTTTGTGCAAGAATTAAAAAAATAGCAACTCTGAAATAGTTTTTATGCATCAAAGATGAATTTTTAATATCATAAATTAAATTTCTATTTTTCTGTAATACAAAATTCATAATTCTTGTAATATGAGATCAAATTTTTAATTTACTGATAAATACAACTCAATTGGTTCATCTTTAAACTCTACATTTGATTTCGACAATATAAATTATAGGAATAAGTAACATCTCAATCTTTATTCGATCTTTAAGCAATGTTAATATAATCTTCAAATTTTAGAATTTTTTCCGAAATAGTTGAATAACTATCAAGAAAATTAAAAACTAAATTATTTTTAGCCACAAACTTCTTTGTTTTACCTTTAAACTGGGTTTCTAATTATTTTTAAAGAATTCGATAAAATTGCTAATTTTAAAACGTTGACAATTTTAATTGATTTGTTGAAAACCTATTTTGCACTGTAATTGAAGTCTTGTGCAGTTACACTACATGCAATCTAAATGAGGTGTGAAATGATTGAAGATTGGTTGTCATTACAACGTTATAAAATGTCAGTTGGAACTCTTCACATTGAACTGCATTTTGATTAACGTAAGAACAAATTAGCTAAAATACTTGCATTGCAAGATGTCTATATTTTAATAAGTCATAAAATTTTATGAAATTATAATACATATAAACAAACGTAGAGAAAGATCTTAAGTTGTACGTTTTTCTTCAGACTCCTGCACCTTGCAATTCTAAGCTATCTCATTTAACAAGTGGCAGGGAATTGCATGCCTCTATTCTTAGGGTGAGCAGAGTAATAAAACGGTGTGTATCGCAATATAAGCAATTTTAGATTGAGTTAGAATTAGCCTTAACCCTTTATGGGTCTCGCATTCTTCAAGTGTACCAATCTTGAAGTACTTGGGGATCTTTATTCTCTTTATTCTCCTGCCTATTCTCTTTATACTTTCCATAGCAAGCGAGGCATCTCTTCACCAGTAAGTAGCTCTCATGGTCTTTAAGTAAAGACGAATGTCACAATTCCCAGATACCACGATTAACTTTTGTCTTCCTTTTCATCTCTTCTATCCTTTTCTCCTCCTTAGTCCTTTTTGGATCTTGTGCCACAAAACCCAACCAACCTTTTCTCCTCTCCCTTATTGTGGTAGCTTCACGGGAGGTTGAGAGCTCTCCTCCTTGAGTTGCTATTGCCATCTTGTTGGGAATAGTTTCTCTTCCTGAAAATATCACTCGCGTGTTTGGCATACGTGGAAACCCATGTCATGGAAAGGCAGATCTTGTTAAATGGGATACCCATACACCAACACCTTTCTTTGTCCTAAGCTTCGGGTAAAACTGGGGGTATGTAGTGGTCCTCATCACATCAATAGGCTCAAATGGGTCAAGCAATCGTGCATTAATGGCTTAACACGTACACTCCGGTTATTTGAATGGGCTAAATAGCATATTAAACTGTATTGAGGATATAACTGAGCAACTCGCTAAGGGTGTACTACACATCAGTTTTTTATTGAAAGCATATAACTGATTAGTATTGTTATCTGCATGGATCCATTGTGAATAGTGCCATCAGACTTCAAATATCAGTTTCCTATGGAAGTATCTTTTTTGTTCTCCCTCCCTCGTGAGCAACACATTGATTTTGCAGATGCTAAATTTTTCATTTTAATATTAAAATAAGGCTCCTTTTTTGAATGAATATTAAAATAAGGTTTCTTTTTTGAATCCTTATTGGGAAAGGTATATCTGGTTATCTTGCTGCAGTTAAATCCTTCGGAGAACTACGTTCCCGTGATCTACTCATTGAAACATCTATTAGTCAAAGCGTATGCATTGAAGACATGCACAAAATAGTCAATTTGCGCATTGTTTTCATACCCCATGGTCGCCTAAATTTCTCTTAGTGTTATCTCAGCTATTCAATGTTCCAGAAGAAGAAACAGTCCAAAATCTACAGAATCAAAAGGTATGCAATGTCAAGCGAATTAGGATCAATAGGGATGATAAATTTATCAGCATCAAACACTAAGCACTTAATCCTTTCATTTTTTGTACTCAAATTACCTTAAACTATCAAGGTTGCACATGTTTCCTATCTGAGCGTCCATACACTCTCAACCCATTACGATGCCTCCAATGCCAGATTTGGGCATACCAAAACGTCTTGCAGAGTAAATATTATAAGTTTTTTCTTTTTATGTTGTGCTGAAGCTGAGCATGGAAGTTCTGTTAAAAGAAAGAGCATGGAAGTCTGGTGAAAGAAAAATGAGTAGATTGTAAAGGTAGCCAGCCATCTTACTCTTGCTTATGCTCAAGATGGATTTTAGAAAGAGATAACAACTGTGAAAATATTAATTTCTTATTAAGAGACCAGACATATCGTAACAGCTGGAAATTCCTCTGTTGGAATCAATTATGCTAGTTTAATGAAAAAGGTCAGGTTAACTGTTGCAACCCAAACAGAAAATGTAACTCTTCCTCCAATTAAATTTTCTGTAATTTATGGAAAATCTGACAGTTTCATCTTGCAGAAAACATAAATTGTCTTGTGCGAAGTCAAAAGCTTTTAAAGCCCTTAAATTAAAAAATGCTAAAGAAGCCCCTTAAAAGTCTTCTTTGACGAGCAGAAAATCTTTCCTTTATCTTCAGTCAGATACAATTTCATTGCATCCTTCGTATGAAGTCATAATCTTCAGTGAGACCCTGCCTAAAATTAAGGCGCTGAATTCCATAAAATGTGGTTTACAAATTAAAGAATAGCTACTTTATATCTCTTGGAATTGTAGTGGTAATCGTTCTCAATTTGAGGATGTCAAATACATTATCTTCTCTATCCTGTCTTCAAGAAATCTTCCTGAAACCTATGAACTCTAAACAGATACAAGGATATAACTGTTACAGTAAAGATGGTAATGAAAACACCAACTTCTGGAAGAGTGCTTATTTTCATCATGGAGATACCCTTCTGCTGTACATTGGTTAAATACCAACCTTCAAGTAGTGGCTATGCGAATACATGTCTTCTCATAACCACTAGATGACAATATCTTACCGGAAGATTTAAACGATTTAGTCGATCTGTTAGCTACACCTTTTTACTGATTGGCAAATTTAATGGTCACAATCTGTGCGAAAGCATTAACACAAAAACCAGGAGAACCTTACTGAAAATTGTCTCTTTTTGTTGAATACTAATGAACAACATATTTCCATCAAATTACAAAAACGTTTCATTATATCAACTTGGCCATCTGTTCTCCTTGAATTCTGCCATCATTGGGTTTAAGAAATGATCTTCATAACAGCGATCATTTTCCTCTTTTCATGCACCACAGTGAATTTAATAGAATGGTACTAAGATTCCTAGATATAGCTACAGTTGGGCAAGCTGGAATTTATTCACAAAATTAGCTATTAATAAAATAATGGTCATGACTGAAGATACTGTTGACTGAAGATGCAAGCTGTTTGGGAAGTCACAAAATCATTTGTGCTGCAGATATAGCTATTCCAAAAATATTCATTAAAACCAAAAAATAAACTTTGAATTTAGTCACTTAATTACTCTTAAAGTTTAGCATATAAAAGAAAGCTATAAGGTGCCTTTTGATGTTCAATTGTGGAGAATTTTCTTGTCTTTAAACGGACCAAAGCATTTTCTCATGAAACAAGATGCCAAAGCCAGAAAGAATCATTGATTAATTACATCACCTCAATATCTACATTTAAGAAACAACTGAAGGAAAATCAAAGCAGCGAATGGGATACATCAAGATTCTTTACATATCTATATAACCAGTACTGATACATATTATTCTCTCATCATATTGCATATAGACTTGCTGGGAAACATTTGAAGTTTCGAGCCTTGAATCCTTTATACAAATTTTCTCCAATTTTTAAGAACCGTTTTGAATGACTTAAAGGTCGAATTGTAGCGTACCGAGATTGCGGTTTATCTTATCGCAGTATTGTTGCTCGCGTCGGTCGAGATCCAATGACAGTTAGCAGAATATGGAATCGATGGGTTCAGGACGGTAATACGGAACGCCATGCGGGATCTCAACGGCCATCTATCACTAGCAGCCGAGAAGACAGGCATATTATCCGCATGGCCGTAATGGATCGTGCAACCACGTCACGAGCCGTGAGTCAACAAACGGGGTCGTTTGGAAGACAAAAAGTGTCTGCACGAACAGTTCGGCGATGTTTGCAGCAGCATGGACTCGGCCATGGTCCGTGGCTGTCCGAGACCATGGCTGCGGCTTCCTTTGATGTTGCGTCATAGACAAGAGCGCATTCAATGGTGTGATTAACGACGAACCTGGGCGCACGAATGGCGAGACGTCATCTTTTCAGATGAATCCAGGTTCCGTGTACCGCATCATGGTGGTCGCACATCAATGTTTGGCGGCATCGTGGTGAACGCACACTAACAGCGTGCATTCGTCATCGTCATACTGGCCCATCACCTGGCGTGATGGTATGAGGTGCCATTGGATACACGTCTCGGTCACCTCTTGTTCGCATTGACGGTGCTTTGAACAGTGCACGTTACATTTCTGGTGTGTTACGACCCGTGGCTCTACCCTTTATTCAAGCCCTGCGAAACCCTACTTTTCAGCAGGATAATGCCCGACCGCATGTTGCCGGTATTGTACGGACTTTCTTTGATACGGAACATGTTCGGCTGTTGCCCTGGCCAGCACGTTCTCCTGATCTTTTACCAATAGAAAACGTCTGGTCAATGGTTGCCGAGGGACTGGCTCGTCACCAAAAGCCAGTCACTACGGTTGATGAACTGTGGCATCGTGTTGAAGCTGCATGGGGCATCTGTACCTGTACCTGTACATGCAATCCAATCTCTGACTCAATGCCCAGGCGTATAACTGCTGTTATTACTGCCAGAGGTGGTTGTTCTGGGTACTGATTTCTCAGGATCTATCCAGCCAAATTTTTTTAAAATTTAACCACTTGTTATTTCTAGTATAATATATTTGTCCAATAATATCATTTTGTTATCTGCATTTCTTCCTGGTGTAGCAATTTTAATGGCGAGTGTTTTTCCTACGTCCAAAAAATTTATTCTAAGACTTTTTCATATTTTCCAACTTGTATCTTATCGGACAAATATATTTAGTCATACTATGGAAAGTATTGCCATTTAACATGTGAATGAAAAATTTTCCTCGTACTTATATTCTGAAAACTTTCAGATACCAGAGCCTCTCCACTTTATCAAGACGTTGTAGATGATGTTTTTGACCCAAACGAGCCAACTACATCAGGTAAATTCTAAATAGTTATTATTTTAGTGTATTATATATTATAAAAAATGAAGAAATATAGTTATAGCTTTAGCCTTAAAGTATAAAATTCTGTTTTAGCAAATGGCAAATTCATGTTGTGCGCACCTTTCATCACCAATTCATGCTTAATTATGTGTGTTAGCCCTGTGTGTATAGCATATTTGATTAATTCACATTAAAAAACTAATTTCTAAACTATTGTATGCAGTATACCCATGAAATGTTCCAGAAATACACCAAGTTTATACGTCACCTATAAGTATTAACTTTCTATTTAGTTGACACACGGCCAGACAATAATCAAACTCACTCCACGGATTTCTTTTAACAAACATCTATGTGCTTGTACTACTAATACGACTACAAAATACTTTTGACAGTGGTTCTTTTCATTACACTCTTCAGAAAGTACATTGTAGAGCTATGACAGATGAACAACTAACATACATTAAGAGAAAGTTTTTCTTCAATTTTCGAGCAGTTTGGAATTCGGGCTGTCTAACCCAATCAGAATGACAATTAACTCGTTCCGCCATAAAAAAAAAAATACTCACTACAAATTT